>CM051258.1:74140050-74142550 GCA_027921565.1 Artemia sinica
TATATATATATATCATTGAGTAAATATATGTAATAAATATTGGAATGTATTTTTATTACTGTTTTACAAACGGAACAGAAAATTTCTTTAGGAATAGCAAATAAATTTTTTTTGTGTGTTTTTTTTTTCATGAACTGCCCTTTGGATGTAATCCCAAGTAAAATTATTGAAAATCTTAATTAATTTCTTTCTTGATTATAAAATCAAAAAGTAACTAATAAAACTCAAGTCGTGGCAAATTGAAATAAGTTTTTTCAGCTTAGCAATTTGCTTTATATTCAAACAAAACTAAAATATGATATTTACACTAAACACGCTTTAGTAATATTTGTACTTACAGAACTAAACTGGAAGTACAAAAACCATATCAAACAGGTCGTGGTAACGAACTGTAAGTTACGAGCAACGCGGTTTAATAGTAACCGAAACTCTAAAATACGGAATTTTTTTCAACAATAAATTTATCAAAGAATTGACTTATTCTGCTAATTCCGAATAAATAAGATTCAATAAGTTTGGTGCTACTCAAAAAAGCTAGGAAACTGAGAAAATTTGCCTGATATTTTAAAAAGGGGAAATACTCCCTAAGAGAGATGAAATTTTAATGAAATCACACTATGAAATTCAGGGTACCCCAGTACCCTATTGCGGAATTTTAGGCTCCCATATGCAAAAACCTGATATATTGTTTTTTTTTTTGTTTTTTTTTGCAAGAAGAAAATCACGGATACATGTTTATGTGTTTATTTTGTTTTTTGCTTTTGTTATTTTTGTTTGCAGAGATGATAACATCAAACCAAGAGTCCTAGTATATTAGAAAAATAGTTCATTCAAACGGAAATTAAAAGTTCTACTACTCCTTTTAAGTGATGGAAAACACTGGAGGGCAAGTAGCCGACTTCCCACCCTCCCGGTAAATTTTTCCTCAACGTTGTTTGATCGAATTTGGAGATAGCAATTTGGTTCAGCCCCTTGGGAAAGGTCTACAAGTCATGAAATTTGCCTATTGTTTACGTATAGAATTTGTTATTTGGAAGTATATAGACAGTTTTTGCAATGAATATTTTGCTGGGGAGATTTTTACGCAGGGATAATTCTTCGTAGGGGGGGGGAAGTATGGGGGGCTGCTCTTTGGGGAAATTTTACACTGGCAGACTTTACCAGATTTTTATTCAAAATGCTTTTATTCGTCTTAGTACCTCCTTGCCGACTCTTTGAATTTTGAACTTCGAACTTTAACTTTATTGAATATAAACACACAAATAAAACACAACTCCAGGGAATGATCAATGATCCCTAGGGCCTAAATTTAGCCCCTGGAGAACTAGAGTATTCATATAAATATTATCACTGATTATTGGCAAAACAACAAGGTGTTAAACTTTGGAAAAAAAAAACTGAAAAAGGCACTGTGCATTACATAAATAAGAGAGAGTCCTCCTAAACATTACTCATTTATACTAGTGGAAAAAGATGTTTTTCTTATAATTGTATCGAAATGACGGAACTGAAAAAGAATCTTTTATTTCCAGCGGAATACTGTTCCATAATTTCACTCCAACGTATTTGATAGGAAAAGCTGCTCTTTGCATGTGACAAATATCCGAGATAAAAGAAAAATGTGTACATGACGACGTTGGATAAGCATGATAATATGACGATAAATGAAAAAGGACAAGTTGTGTTAGTCCTGGGGGTGCTAGACCATTTAAGTATTTATATATGAAAACAGCAGTTTGGAGCTGGCAAATTTCTCTTACTGTTAGCAACTGAGATTTAAGATAAACGTCTTAAAGTATTAAGTTTATTAAAATAAATTGACTTTACAGCTCTATTTTGTAAAATTTGAATTCTCTTTAAATTGTAACAGAAAGAATTAGCCCAAACGTAACAACTATATTGAATATAAGGATAAACAAGAGTAAAATAAAGGGTTCGCAAATCTTTTTGCGGAAGGAAAATTTTTAAGTCTATACAAAATCCCATCTCCTCTTACAATTTATATAGATAATGAATTTACATGTTCTTTTCATGACAATAATTCATCAATGATTATTCCTAAATATTTAAATTTTGAAACCCTATATATTAAACATCCATCAGCTCTTAAATATAGTTCGGTGTATACCTTTTTTAATAGTAAAAAAATCATGTAATCTGTTTTTTTTTTTAATATTAATCAATAACGGTTTACTCCTCGTATATTCTGTTAGATTATTCAATGCGCTCTTCATGATTTTAAAAAAGGGTTTCAACACTTAAATCTCGGGATAATAAAACTGTATCATCTGCGAATGTTATTGTCAAACAATCTTTCGTCAAATTGCCTATATCCGCGGTATAAATGAGGTGAAGGAGTGGCCCTAAAGTTGACCCCCTGTGGAATTCCGCAAGTTATTGGGTGCTCTCGTGATCTTTTTGGTCCAGCTATAACGACCTATGACCTATCTGATAGATATGACCCAATCCAACTAACAATCCACGGTGGATATTCATATTT
>CM051258.1:74147550-74247550 GCA_027921565.1 Artemia sinica
TTTTGTTCCAATTCTTTAAAAATGACCCTTAGTAGAGGTCTAAGTACCATTTTGCTTGCGCCCCTAGGAATTCCCATGTTATTTGCTTGGCTTACGTTCCTTCCATGCTATTTGCTTGGCTTGTGTTCTTCCTGTGCTATTTGCTTGGCTTATGTTCTCTCCCATGCTATTCTAAGGATTTATATTCCCTCCCATGCTATTTTAAGGGCTTATATTCCCTCCCATGCTATTTTAAGGGTTTATGTCCCCTTCCATGCTATTCGATGTTCCTTCCATTGTTATTCTATGGGACCTCTACACGTGATTAAAACACGTTATGAAACTACGTGCTATTTGCTTATGCCCCATTGGTACTATTCCAAACGAGCGGGGATTCCCCACCTGCTCCTAAACATTGCAAAAAAGATAGCAGTACTTTGATGTGTTTTCAATTTAAAATAGTTAAGAAATAAAAAAATTTAACAAGAAATGGCTGAAAAGTGTTTTGGGGGGAGATGGGTTGATTGTGTACTGTATAATACACAAGTGATGTTTGGACAGTGTTGTCAATTTAAAATATACTTCGATGTGTTGTCAATTTAAAATAGTTAAGAAATAAAAAAAATTTAACAAGAAATGGCTGAAAAGTGTTTTGGGGGGAGATGGGTTGATTGTGTACTGTATAATACACAAGTGATGTTTGGATAGTGTTGTCAATTTAAAATATACTTCGATGTGTTGTCAATTTAAAATAGTTTAGAAATAAAAAAAATTAAGAAGAAATGGCTGAAAAGTATTTTGGAGGGAGATGGGTTGATTGTGTACTGTATAATACACAAGTGATGTTTGGACAGTGTTGTCAATTTAAAATATACTTCGATGTGTTGTCAATTTAAAATAGTTTAGAAATTAAAAAAAAATTTAACAAGAAATGGCTGAAAAGTATTTTGGAGGGAGATGGGTTGATTGTGTACTGTATAATAAACAAGTGACGTTTGGACAGTGTTGTCAATTTAAAATATACTTCGATGTGTTGCCAATTTTAAATAGTTTAGAAATAAAAAAATTTAACAAGAAATGGCTGAAAAGTATTTTGGAGGGAGATGGGTTGATTGTGTACTGTATAATACACAAGTGATGTTTGGATAGTGTTGTCAATTTAAAATATACTTCGATGTGTTGTCAATTTAAAATAGTTTAGAAATAAAAAAATTTAACAAGAAATGGCTGAAAAGTATTTTGGAGGGAGATGGGTTGATTGTGTACTGTATAATACACAAGTGATGTTTGGACAGTGTTGTCAATTTAAAATATACTTAGATGTGTTGTCAATTTAAAATAGTTAAGAATATAAAAAAATTTAACAAGAAATGGCTGAAAAGTGTTTTGGGGGGGATGGGTTGATTGTGTACTTTATAATACACAACTGATGTTTGGAGAGTGTTGTCAATTTTAAAAATATACTTCGATGTGTTGTCAATTTAAAATTGTTTAGAAATAAAAAAATTTAACAAGAAATGGCTGAAAAGTATTTTGGAGGGAGATGGGTTGATCGTGTACTGTATAATACACAAGTGATGTTTGGACAGTGTTGTCAATTTAAAATATACTTCGATGTGTTACCAATTTTAAATAGTTTAGAAATAAAAAAATTTAACAAGAAATGGCTGAAAAGTATTTTGGAGGGAGATAGGTTGATTGTGTACTGTATAATACACTAGTGATGTTTGGACAGTGTTGTCAATTTAAAATATACTTCGATGTGTTGTCAATTTAAAATAGTTAAGAAATAAAAAATTTAACAAGAAATGGCTGAAAAGTGTTTTGGGGGGAGATGGGTTGATTGTGTACTGTATAATACACAAGTGATGTTTGGATAGTTTTGTCAATTTAAAATATATTTCGATGTGTTTTGTCCATTTAAAATAGTTTAGAATTAAAAAAAATTTAACAAGAAATGGCTGAAAAGTATTTTGGAGGGAGATGGGTTGATTCTGTACTGTATAATACACAGGTGATGTTTGGACAGTGTTGTCAATTTAAAATAGTTTAACGTTATACTATACAAAGAAGTTGATACTAAAGGGATGTAGATGACAAGAAAAGAATTGTAACAACGAATAGCTTTACTTCTTCAATGTGTTTCCATATAATACATAAGTGGTGGAGTGATGGGAGCGGGGTGTCTTAGAGTACGTATAGTGTGATAGTGGAGGGGGGAGTTAAGAGTACCAAGTCACATGATAGTTACGCTATTATAGAAAATAATTTCAAAGTAACAAGTGACATGATAGTTACGCTATTATGGAAAATAATTTCAAAGTACCAAGTCACATGATAGTTACGCTATTGTAGAAAATAATTTAAAAGTACCATGTCAAATGATAGTTACGCTATTTTATAAAATAATTTCAAAGTACCATGTCACATGATAGTTACGCTATTGTATAAAATAATTTCAAAGTACCAAGTCACATGATAGTTACGCTATTGTAGAAAATAATTTCAAAGTACCAAGTCACATGATAGTTACGCTATTGTAGAAAATAATTTCAAAATACCAAGTCACATGATAATTACGCTATTGTAGAAAATAATTTCAAAGTACCAAGTCACATGATAGTTACGCTATTGTAGAAAATAATCTCAAAGTACCAAGTCACATGATAGTTACGCTTTTGTAGAAAATAATTTCAAAGTACCAAGTCACATGATAGTTACGCTATTATAGAACATAGTTTCAAAGTACCAAGTCACATGATAGTTACGCTTTTATAGAAAATAATTTCAAAGTACCAAGTCACATGATAGTTACGCTATTGTAGAAAATAATTTCAAAGTACCATGTCACATGATAGTTACGCTATTGTATAAAATAATTTCAAAGTACCAAGTCACATTATAGTTACGCTATTGTAGAAAATAATTTCAAAGTACCAAGTCACATGATAGTTACGCTATTATAGAAAATAATTTCAAAGTACCAAGCCACATGATAGTTACGCTATTATAGAAAATAATTTCAAAGTACCAAGTCACATGATATTTACGCTATTGTATAAAATAATTTCAAAGTACCATGTCACATGATAGTTACGCTATTGTAAAAAATAATTTCAAAGTACCAAGTCACATGATAGTTACGCTATTGTAGAAAATAATTTCAAAGTACCAAGTCACATGATAGTTACGCTATTGTAAAAAATAATTTCAAAGTACAAAGTCACATGATAGTTACGCTATTGTAGAACATAATTTCAAAGTACCAAGTTACATGATAGTTACGCTTTTGTAGAAAATAATTTCAAAGTACCAAGTCACATGATAGTTACGCTATTATAGAAAATAATTTCAAAGTACCAAGTCACATGATAGTTACGCTATTATAGAAAATAATTTCAAAGTACCAAGTCACATGATAGTTACGCTATTGTAGAAAATAATTTCAAAGTACCAAGTCACATGATAGTTACGCTATTGTAAAAAATAATTTCAAAGTACCAAGTCACATGAAAGTTACGCTATTATAGAAAATAATTTCAAAGTACCAAGTCACATGACAGTTATGCTATTGTATAAAATAATTTCAAAGTACCAAGTCACATGATAGTTACGCTATTGTAGAAAATAATTTCAAAGTACCAAGTCACATGATAGTTACGCTATTGTAAAAAATAATTTCAAAGTACCAAGTCACATTAAAGTTACGCTATTGTAGAAATAATTTCAAAGTACCAAGTCACATGATAGTTATGCTATTGTATAAAATAATTTCAAAGTACCAAGTCACATGATAGTTACGCTATTGTAGAAAATAATTTCAAAGTACCATGTCACATGATAGTTACGCTATTGTATAAAATAATTTCAAAGTACCAAGTCACATGATAGTTACGCTATTGTAGAAAATAATTTCAAAGTACCAAGTCACATGATAGTTACGCTATTATAGAAGATCATTTCAAAATACCAAGTCACATGATAGTTACGCTATTGTAAAAAATAATTTCAAAGTACCAAGTCACATTATAGTTACGCTATTGTAGAAAATAATATCAAAGTACCAAGTCACATGAAAGTTACGCTATTGTAGAAAATAATTTCAAAGTACCAAGTCACATGAAAGTTACGCTATTATAGAAAATAATTTCAAAGTACCAAGTCACATGATAGTTATGCTATTGTAGAAAATAATTTCAAAGTACCATGTCACATGATAGTTACGCTATTGTATAAAATAATTTCAAAGTACCAAGTCACATGATAGTTACGCTATTGTAGAAAATAATTTCAAAGTACCAAGTCACATGATAGTTACACTATTATAGAAAATAATTTCAAAGTACCAAGTCACATGATAGTTACGCTATTGTAGAAGATCATTTCAAAATACCAAGTCACATTATAGTTACGCTATTGTAGAAAATAATTTCAAAGTACCAAGTCACATGATAGTTACGCTATTGTAGAAAATAATTTCAAAGTACCAAGTCACATGATAGGTACGCTTTTGTAGAAAATAATTTCAAAGTACCAAGTCACATGATAGTTACGCTATTATAGAAAATAATTTCAAAGTACCAAGTCACAGGATAGTTACGCTATTGTAGAAAATAATTTCAAACACAAAGAGACGACACACGCACAGAGACGACACACACACACACACACAGAGCCAACTCACGCACAGAGAGGACAAACACACAGAGACGACCGACACAAAGAGACGACTCACACGCAGAGAGGACAAACACACAGAAACGACACGGACAGAGAGACGACATACACACACACATAGAGACAACACAGACACAGAGACGACACACACACAGAGACGAAACACACACACACAGACGACACATACACAGAGGCGACACACACATAGAGACGACAAACATACAGAGAAGACACAAAAACAGAGACGACACACTCACATAGAGACAACACACACACACACACAAAGACAACAAACGCAGAGACAACACACGCACAGAGACGACACACGCATAGAGACGACACACACACACACAAAGACAACAAGCACAGAGACAACACGCACACAGAGACAACACACACACAGACACAGAGACGACACACACATAGTGACGAAACACGCACAGAGACGACACATACACACACACACACACAGAAACAGCACACACACACACACAGACGACACGCACATAGCGACGACACACGCATAAAGACGACACACACACAGAGACGACAACACACAGAGAGAAGACACACGCACAGAGACGACACACACGCACACACACACACACACAGACGATAGAGACACAGAGATGACACACACACACAGAGGCGAAACACACATAGAGACGACACATGCCCAGGGACGATACACACACTAGACAACACACACACAGAGACGACACACACATAGCGACGACACACGCACAGAGACGACACACACACAGAGACGACACACACATAGAGAGAAGACACACGCACAGAGACGACACACACACACACACACTCAGACGACACACACACAGAGATAATACACAAATACAGAGACGAAACACCCATAGAGACGAAACACGCACAGAGACGATACACACACAGAGTCAACACACACAGAGAGACGAGACACACACACAGAAATGACAAACACACATAGAGACGACGCACACAAAGAGACGACACACACACACACACAGATACGAAACACACATAGAGACGACAAACGCATAGAGACAACACAAACACAGAGACAACACCCACACAAAGACGACAAAGACACAGAGAGACGACACACACACAGAGACGACACACTCAAAGTGACGACTTACACATAGAGACGACACAGACACAGAGACGACAAACACACAGAGACGACACACATAGAGAGATGACACACACACACACACACAGAGACGACAAACACACAGAGACAACACACACAAAGAGACGACGCACACACAGATACGAAACACACAAAGAGACGACAGACACACACACAGACGACACATACACAGAGACAACACACACACAGAGACGACAAACATACAGAGAAGACACAAAAAAAACAGAGACGACACACCCACAGAGATGACACACACATTGAGACAACACACGCACAGACACGACACACAAACAGAGTCATAGTGAGAGAGATATCCAAAAAGTTGAGTTGATCTAGGTTCACTTAGAGTGGCGCGCCACTCTAAGTGAACCTAGATCAAACCCAACTTTTTGGATATCTCTCTCACTATGACTCTGTTTGTGTGTCGTGTCTGTGCGTGTGTTGTCTCAATGTGTGTGTCATCTCTGTGGGTGTGTCGTCTCTGTTTTTGGGTCTTCTCTGTATGTTTGTCGTCTGTGTGTGTGTGTTGTCTCTGTGTATGTGTCATCTGTGTGTGTGTTGTCTCTTTGTGTGTGTTGTCTCTGTGTGTTTGTCGTCTGTGTGTGTGTGTGTGTCATCTCTCTATGTGTGTCGTCTCTGTGTGTTTGTCGTCTCTTTGTGTGTGTCGTCTCTATGCGTAAGTCGTCACTTTGAGTGTGTCATCTCTGTGTGTGTGTCGTCTCTCTGTGTGTGTGTCGTCTTTGTGTGGGTGTTGTCTCTGTGTGTGTGTGTTGTCTCTATGCGTGTGTCGTCTCTATGTGTGTTTCGTATCTGTGTGTGTGTTTATCGTCTCTTTGTGTGTTTCGTTTCTATGTGTGTTTGTCATTTCTGTGTGTGTGTCTCGTCTCTCTGTGTGTGTTTGACTCTGTGTGTGTATCGTCTCTGTGCGTGTGTATCATCTCTGTGTGTGTGTCGTCTCTCTGTGTGTGTGTGTCGTCTCTGTGCGTGTGTCTTCTCTCTATGTGTGTGTCGTCTCTGTGTGTGTGTCGTCTCTGTGCGTGTGTCGTCGCTATGTGTGTGTCGTCTCTGTGTGTGTGTGTGTTGTCTAGTGTGTGTATCGTCCCTGGGCATGTGTCGTCTCTATGTGTGTTTCGCCTCTGTGTGTGTGTGTCATCTCTGTGTCTGTATCGTCTCTGTGTGTGTGTGTGTGCGTGTGTGTCGTCTCTGTGCGTGTGTCTTCTCTCTGTGTGTTGTCGTCTCTGTGTGTGTGTGTGTCGTCTCTATGCGTGTGTCGTCGCTATGTGCGTGTTGTCTCTGTGTGTGTGTGTGTGCTGTTTCTGTGTGTGTGTGTATGTGTCGTCTCTGTGCGTGTTTCGTCGCTATGTGTGTGTCGTCTCTGTGTCTGTGTGTCTGTTGTCTCTGTGTGCGTGTGTTGTCTCTGTGCTTGTTGTCTTTGTGTGTGTGTCGTCTCTATGCGTGTGTCGTCTCTGTGCGTGTGTTGTCTCTGCGTTAGTTGTCTTTGTGTGTGTGTGTGTATGTTGTCTCTATGTGAGTGTGTCGTCGTCTCTGTTTTTGTGTCTTCTCTGTATGTTTGTCGTCTCTATGTGTGTGTCGCCTCTGTGTATGTGTCGTCTCTGTGTGTGTATTTCGTCTCTGTGTGTGTGTCGTCTCTGTGTCTGTGTTGTCTCTCTATGTGTGTGTGTGTGTCGTCTCTTTGTGTGTGTCGTTTCTGTGTGTTTGTCCTCTCTGTGTGTGAGTCGTCTCTTTGTGTCTGTCGTCTCTGTGTTTTTGTCCTCTCTGTGCGTGAGTTGGCTCTGTGTGTGTGTGTGTCGTCTCTGTGCGTGTGTCGTCTCTTTGTGTTTGAAATTATTTTCTACAATAGCGTAACTATCATGTGACTTGGTACTTTCAAATTATTTTCTATAATAGCGTAACTATCATGTGACTTGGTACTTTGAAATTATTTTCTACAATAGCGTAAATATCATGTGACTTGGTACTTTCAAATTATTTTCTATAATAGCGTAACTATCATGTGACTTGGTACTTTGAAATTATTTTCTGTAAAAGCGTAACTATCATGTGACTTGGTACTTTGAAATTATTTTCTATAATAGCGTAACTATCATGTGACTTGGTACTTTGAAATTATTTTCTACAATAGCGTAACTATCATGTGAGTTGGTACTTTGAAATTATTTTCTACAATAGCGTAACTATCATGTGACTTGGTACTTTGAAATTATTTTCTATAATAGCGTAACTATCATGTGACTTGGTACTTTGAAATTTTTTTCTACAATAGCGTAACTATCATGTGACTTGGTACTTTGAAATTAATTTCTACAAAAGTGTAACTATCATGTGACTTGGTACTTTGAAATTATTTTCTACAATAGCGTAACTATCATGTAACTTGGTACTTTGAAATTATTTTCTATAATAGCGTAACTATCATGTGACTTGGTACTTTGAAATTTTTTTCTATAATAGCGTAGCTATCATGTGACTTGGTACTTTGAAATTATTTTCTATAAAAGCGTAACTATCATGTGACTTGGTACTTTGAAATTATTTTCTATAATAGCGTAACTATCATGTGACTTGGTACTTTGAAATTATTTTCTACAATAGCGTAACTATCATATGACTTGGTACTTTGAAATTATTTTTTACAATAGCGTAACTATCATGTGACTTGGTATTTTGAAATTATTTTCTACAATAGCTTAACTATCATGTGACTTGGTATTTTGAAATTATTTTTTACAATAGCGTAACTATCATGTGACTTGGTATTTTGAAATTATTTTCTACAATAGCGTAACTATCATGTGACTTGGTACTTTGAAATTATTTTCTACAATAGCGTAACTATCATATGACTTGGTACTTTGAAATTATTTTTTACAATAGCGTAACTATCATGTAACTTGGTACTTTGAAATTATTTTCTATAATAGCGTAACTATCATGTGACTTGGTACTTTGAATTTTTTTCTATAATAGCGTAGCTATCATGTGACTTGGTACTTTGAAATTCTTTTCTATAATAGCGTAACTATCATGTGACTTGGTACTTTGAAATTATTTTCCACAATAGCGTAACTATCATGTGACTTGGTACTTTGAAATTATTTTCTACAATAGCGTAACTATCATATGACTTGGTACTTTGAAATTATTTTTTACAATAGCGTAACTATCATGTGACTTGGTATTTTGAAATTATTTTTTACAATAGCTTAACTATCATGTGACTTGGTATTTTGAAATTATTTTCTACAATAGCGTAACTATCATGTGACTTTGTACTTTGAAATTATTTTCTACAATAGCGTAACTATCATGTGACTTGGTACTTTGAAATTATTTTATACAATAGCGTAACTATCATGTGATATGGTACTTTGAAATTATTTTATACAATAGCGTAACTATCATGTGACATGGTACTTTGAAATTATTTTCTACAATAGCGTAACTATCATTTGACTTGGTACTTTGAAATTATTTTCTATAATAGCGTAACTATCATGTGACTTGGTACTTTGAAATTATTTTCTATAATAGCGTAACTATCATGTGACTTGGTACTTTGAAATTATTTTCTACAATAGCGTAACTATAGTGTGACTTGGTACTTTGAAATTATTTTATACAATAGCGTAACTATCATGTGACATGGTACTTTGAAATTATTTTCTACAATAGCGTAACTATCATGCGACTTGGTACTTTGAAATTATTTTCTATAATAGCGTAACTATCATGTGACTTGGTACTTTGAAATTATTTTCTATAATAGCGTAACTATTATGCGACTTGGTACTTTGAAATTATTTTCTATAATAGCGTAACTATCATGTGACTTGGTACTTTGAAATTATTTTCTACAATAGCGTAACTATAGTGTGACTTGGTACTTTGAAATTATTTTATACAATAGCGTAACTATCATGTGACATGGTACTTTGAAATTATTTTCTACAATAGCGTAACTATCATGTGACTTGGTACTTTGAAATTATTTTCTATAATAGCGTAACTTTCATGTGACTTGGTACTTTGAAATTATTTTCTATAATAGCGTAACTATCATGTGACTTGGTACTTTGAAATTATTTTCTACAAAAGCGTAACTATCATGTGACTTGATACTTTGAAATTATTTTCTACAATAGCGTAACTATCATGTGACTTGGTACTTTGAAATTATTTTTTACAATAGCATAAACTATCATGTGACTTGGTATTTTGAAATTATTTTCTACAATAGCGTAACTATCATGTGACTTGGTACTTTGAAATTATTTTCTACAATAGCGTAACTATCATGTGACTTGGTACTTTGAAATTATTTTTACAATAGCGTAACTATCATGTGACTTGGCACTTTGAAATTATTTTCTACAATAGCGTAACTATCATGTGACTTGGTACTTTGAAATTATTTTATACCATAGCGTAACTATCATTTGACATGGTACTTTGAAATTATTTTCTACAATAGCGTAACTATCATATGACTTGGTACTTTGAAATTATTTTTTACAATAGCGTAACTATCATTTAACTTGGTACTTTGAAATTATTTTCTATAATAGCGTAACTATCATGTGACTTGGTACTTTGAAATTATTTTCTATAAAAGCGTAACTATCATGTGACTTGGTACTTTGAAATTATTTTCTATAATAGCGTAACTATCATGTGACTTGGTACTTTGAAATTATTTTCCACAATAGCGTAACTATCATGTGACTTGGTACTTTGAAATTATTTTCTACAATAGCGTAACTATCATATGACTTGGTACTTTGAAATTATTTTTTACAATAGCGTAACTATCATGTGACTTGGTATTTTGAAATTATTTTTTACAATAGCGTAACTATCATGTGACTTGTTATTTTGAAATTATTTTCTACAATAGCGTAACTATCATGTGACTTTGTACTTTGAAATTATTTTTCTACAATAGCGTAACTATCATGTGACTTGGTACTTTGAAATTATTTTATACAATAGCGTAACTATCATGTGATATGGTACTTTGAAATTATTTTATACAATAGCGTAACTATCATTTGACTTGGTACTTTGAAATTATTTTCTATAATAGCGTAACTATTATGCGACTTGGTACTTTGAAATTATTTTCTATAATAGCGTAACTATCATATGACTTGTTACTTTGAAATTATTTTCTATAATAGCGTAACTATAGTGTGACTTGGTACTTTGAAATTATTTTATACAATAGCGTAAGTATCATGTGACATGGTACTTTGAAATTATTTTCTACAATAGCGTAACTATCATGTGACTTGGTACTTTGAAATTATTTTATACAATAGTGTAACTATTATGCGACTTGGTACTTTGAAATTATTTTCTATAATAGCGTAACTATCATGTGACTTGGTACTTTGAAATTATTTTCTATAATAGCGTAACTATTATGCGACTTGGTACTTTGAAATTATTTTCTATAATAGCGTAACTATCATGTGACTTGGTACTTTGAAATTATTTTCTATAATAGCGTAACTATAGTGTGACTTGGTACTTTGAAATTATTTTATACAATAGCGTAACTATCATGTGACATGGTACTTTGAAATTATTTTCTACAATAGCGTAACTATCATGTGACTTGGTACTTTGAAATTATTTTCTATAATAGCGTAACTTTCATGTGACTTGGTACTTTGAAATTATTTTCTATAATAGCGTAACTATCATGTGACTTGGTACTTTGAAATTATTTTCTACAATAGCGTAACTATCATGTGACTTGGTACTTTGAAATTATTTTATACAGTAGCGTAACTATCATGTGACTTGGTACTTTGAAATTATTTTTTACAATAGCATAACTATCATGTGACTTGGTATTTTGAAATTATTTTCTACAATAGCGTAACTATCATGTGACTTGGTACTTTGAAATTATTTTCTACAATAGCGTAACTATCATGTGACTTGGTACTTTGAAATTATTTTTTACAATAGCGTAACTATCATGTGACTTGGTACTTTGAAATTATTTTCTACAATAGCGTAACTATCATGTGACTTGGTACTTTGAAATTATTTTATACCATAGCGTAACTATCATTTGACATGGTACTTTGAAATTATTTAATACAATAGCGTAACTATCATGTGACTTGGGTACTTTGAAATTATTTTCTATAATAGCGTAACTATCCTGTGACTTGGTACTCGCAACTCCCCCCTCCACTATCACACTATAAGTACTCTAAGACACCCCGCTCCAATCACTCCACCACTTATGTATTATATGGAACACATTGAAGAAGTAAAGCTATCCGTTATTACAATTCTTTTCTTGTCATCTACACCCCTTTAGTATCAACTTCTTTGTATAGTATAACGTTAAACTATTTTAAATTGACAACACTGTCCAAACATCACTTGTGTATTATACAGTACACAATCAACCCATCTCCCTCCAAAATACTTTTCAGCCATTTATTGTTAAATTTTTTTATTTCTAAACTATTTTAAATTGACAACACATCGAAGTATATTTTAAATTGACAACACTATCCAAACATCACTTGTGTATTATACAGTGCACAATCAACCCATCTCCCCCCAAAACACTTTTCAGCCATTTCTTGTTAAATTTTTTTTATTTCTTAACTATTTTTAAATTGACAACACATCGAAGTATATTTTAAATTGACAACACTGTCCAAACATCACTTGTGTATTATACAGTACACAATCAACCCATCTCCTCCCAAAACACTTTTCAGCCATTTCTTGTTAAATTTTTTTATTTCTTGACTATTTTAAATTGACAACAAATCGAAGTATATTTTAAATTGACAACACTCTCCAAACATCACTTGTGTATTATACAGTACACAACCAACCCATCCCCCCCAAAACACTTTTCAGCCATTCCTTGTTAACTTTTTTTATTTCTTAACTATTTTAAATTGACAACACATCGAAGTATATTTTAAATTGACAACACTGTCCAAACATCACTTGTGTATTATACAGTACACAATCAACCCATCTCCCCCCAAAACACTTTTCAGCCATTTCTTGTTAAATTTTTTTATTTCTTAACTATTTTAAATTGACAACACATCGAAGTATATTTTAAATTGACAACACTGTCCAAACATCACTTGTGTATTATACAGTAAACAATCAACCCATCTCCCCCAAAACACTTTTCAGCCATTTCTTGTTAAATTTTTTTATTTCTTGACTATTTTAAATTGACAACACATCGAAGTATATTTTAAATTGACAACACTCTCCAAACATCACTTGTTTATTATACAGTACACAATCAACCCATCCCCCCCAAAACACTTTTCAGCCATTTCTTGTTAAATTTTTTTATTTTTTAACTATTTTAAATTGACAACACATCGAAGTATATTTTAAATTGACAACACTGTCCAAACATCACTTGTGTATTATACAGTACACAATCAACCCATCTCCCCCCAAAACACTTTTCAGCCATTTCTTGTTATATTTTTTTATTTCTTAACTATTTTAAATTGACAACACATCGAAGTATATTTTAAATTGACAACACTGTCCAAACATCACTTGTGTATTATACAGTACACAATCAACCCATCTCCCCTTAAAACACTTTTCAGCCATTTCTTGTTAAATTTTGTTGTTTCTTAACTATTTTAAATTGACAACACATCGAAGTACTGCTATCTTTTTTGCAACGTTTAGGAACAGGTGGGGAATCCCCGCTCGTTTGGAATGGTACCAACGGGGCATAAGCAAATAGCACGTAGTTTCATAACGTGTTTTAATCACGTGTAGAGGTCCCATAGAATAACAATGAAAGGAACATAGAACAGCATGGAAGGGGACATAAACCCTTAAAATAGCATGGGAGGGAATATAAGCCCTTAAATAGCATGGGAGGGAATATAAACCCTTAGAATAGCATGGGAGGGAACATAGCCAAGCAAATAGCACAGGAAGAACATAAGCCAAGCAAATAGCATGGGAAGGAACGTAAGCCAAGCAAATAACATGGGAATTCCTAGGGGCGCAAGCAAAATGGTACTTAGACCTCTACTCCCCTTAATCACAAAGGCCGTTAATTAGAATAAATAGCTCTTATGAAAGTACTAAAAAATCTTTGGCTTAAAGAGCGAGGCATTGACAAGAAGGTGAACCCAATCATATAGCTAATACTTTTTTGTTCGTTTTAAGTTTGATGTTGCTCCTTACTTTCAGTTGAAAAACTTGTTTTTTTATATTTAATTTCTGATTTTTTTTTTAAATAACGATAGGAAATCCGGCGCCCTCTTCATAGCAATGTCCCTTCCCCCATGAAAACTTCCTTCATGAAAAGATCCTCCATATAACCCCCCGACCCACCCCCCACCCCCCACTACCAAAAAAAATTCCCCCTGAAAACGTCTGTATACTTCCCAATAACCAATACTATATGTTAACATTGGGTAAAGTTCATAACTTTCAGCCCTCCCCCTGGGGGCTTTGAGGGATTAAGTCATCCTAAAAGACATGGTTATAATATTTTCGACCATGTTGAACAAAATGGCTATCTCAAAATTTTGATCGGGTGACTTTAGGAAAAAAATGAGCGTGGGAGGGGGCCTAGTTGCCCTCCATTTTTTTTGGTCACTTAAAAGGGCACTAGAACTTTTAATTTCCGTTCCAATGAGCCCTCCCAAGATATTCTAGGACCACTGGGTCGATACGATCACCCCTGGGAAAAAAAGGAAAAAAAAAAACAAATAAACACGCATCCGTGATCTTTCTTCTGGCAAAAAATGGAAAATTCCACATTTTTGTAGATAGGAGCTTGAAACCTTTACAGTAGGGTTCTCTGATACGCTGAATATGATGGTGTGATTTTTATTAAGGTTCCATAACTTTCAAGGGGTCTTTCTCCTTTTTTCGAAAATCAGCCAAATTTCTCAGGCGCGTAACTTTTGATGGGTAAGATTAAACTTGATGAAACTTATATATTTGAAATCAGAATTAAAATCTAATTCTTTTGATGTATCTATTGGTATCAAAATTCCGTTTTTTAGAGTTTCGGTTACCATTGAGCCGGGTCGCTCCTTACTTACAGTTCGTTACCACGAACTGTTTGAAACAAAACATAACTTACTTCAGGTCATTCTGACTCCTCCATCGCTGACTTCACATCGCTCTATTCTAGTTTTTCTAAATGTTATTTTAATTTATTTAAATTTGGCTCTTTTAAAACAAGTATTTCCTCTTCCATTTTATTCTGGTCATTTGGATATGATGATAAATCGCTAAACGACACTGTTACAAATGCAAGGAGATGATCCGAACCTGGCGCAATTAGCACATTTGGTGATTTCAGCCGGTCATAAATATCCTCACTAGTTAATATGTTATCAATAAGCGTGGCCACGCATTCTGTAGTTCATGTGGGGATGCTAATCGACGTGAAAAAAACTAAATGATAGCATAGTTGTTAAAAATTCCGCATTCATATTATTTCCTAGCTCCAAAAAATTATGGTTGAAGTTTCCCATTAGCGTACACGGCTTTTACACAACCCTAAATTCTGAGAAAGATTCTCAAAATGCTGAGACGTTTCCGTAAGGTTAGAACTAGGTGTCCTGTAAATAATAGCAATCAAAATTTCAACATCATACTTTTTTACATTAACAACAAAAGACTCAAACCTACCTTCAAACCAGACACCTAAAGTATCTTCTACAGTTACAGTTAACTGTTAAAATTGAAATAGGGTGGTAATTATTTATCTCTTCCTTAGTTCCATACTTATATAATGGTATCATCCCGTTAGGTAAATTCCTAATCCACCTTTCCGCATCTGCGTTCAATTTTTGTAATAAACAGAATAACCTCCTATTGATTACAAACTTAAAGGCGAAAATTTCACTTAAGAAAGTCACAGTTAGTGATGTTACACCAAAACAACGATTACTTTCATTAACTGTGTTAAGTAGTGTAAGCTATCAAACGCAGTTTCATGCCCCTGACAACTATACGTGGCTACAATAAAATCACTCGATGATTTAATTTGCCTCAGATCACATGGATCAATAAACTTAGAAACCGGAATATTCAGGTCTGAACTCACTTTTTCATTCCCACCAGCACGTTCACAAAGCCCCTCGTTCACATACTTTAGCTAAATTAAAGTAATTTCCTGCAAGATCAGATAGTCTATTAGTCAGCAGGGACATTTTGAAACAAAAAGTTCACCTCTCTGTCACCAAAACAGTTTAGTTACTCTCTTGTCTGCTAGCCAGAACCCTGGCTTCTTGAAGACGGCTCAGTGAGACAACTTCTGATCGGTCCTTAATTCTAACTACTTGATCAGACTTTGCAAGGATACGGCCCTGCACTGACCGAGCATTTCTCGTACCCACTATATCCCTAGCAGCATTTAAGACTTCCTGTCTAAGACGAGTAAGGCTTTCACTTACAAAACATTGCGATCCTTTCAGCTTGCTCCGAATTTTCAATACTTCTACTGCAACCGTTTGGCTTTTAAATGCGACATCACCTGGGGGGGGGGGGGGGGTCAGCTACTACCGGGCTTTCCAAAATATTAACATCCACAATGTCAAACTCGGACACCGATCGTAGACCTAGTTTGTTTGTTATTAAGTCTAGCACATTATTTATTGTATGCCTTGTTATTTCATTCGGAACAGGTAGGTGGTAAATAACTACGCAGGAAGACTTACTAGCTTATTGCATTTCATTGAATTCATACTGCAGGTTTGACAGTGCTTGTACTAAGAAATCAGCTTTAGACTCAGGCGCTCCGAATTCGGTAATACTGTGTTGAACATTCTTCTAATTAAAAATGAAATAATGCTGAATGTATAGGTGCTAAAATTTATCTTTTTATTCTTCTAATAGCAAATGAAATGAATTGATTCAACGCAGTATTACAAAACTCAAGAACAGTTAGTGAACTTTTTAAGTCAATGGACCGGTAATTTGCTTTGACCCTGAAGTGATTATTTTGTTTAGCATAAATACAGTTTGTTTTAATTTTGATATGTTAGTAACTCTACTGCTGATGTTGACCGACTGTGTCATCGAAATATTTAGAGTCTTTGTTTATAATTTTGTTTCACTGTCTAATAAAAGGACTTGTCCCTATTTGGAACTCTTATTGATTTCGTTATAGAAAAGGAAGTGTGGTCATGGAGAAAAAAAAAATACTAACGTCGTATATATGGGGATGACAGACCAACTTTAGAATCAGCAACATTTCATTTGCTCTTAGAAGGATAAAATGATAAATTTAGCACCGATAAATTCAGTATTATTTCATTTTTAATTAGAAGAATGTTCAACGCGGTATTACAGAACTCAAGAACAGTTAGCGAACTTTCTAAGTCAATGGACCGGTAACCTGCTTTGACCTACAATTTTGAGGAAAATTGTACCACTTTATTCAACGCAGTATTACAAAACTCAAGAACAGTTAGTGACATTTTTAAGTCAATGGACCGGTAATTCGCCTTGACCCTGAAGTGATTATTTTGTTTAGTATAAATACAGTTTGTTTTAATTTTGATATGTTAATAACTCTACTGCTGATGATGACCGACTGTGTCATCAAAATATATAGAATCTTTGTTTGAATTTTTGTTTTGCTGTCTAATAAAGGGACCTATCCCTATTTGGAACTCTTACTAACAATTAAAAATAAAGAAAACAAGTTTTTTTCAATTGAACGTAAGAACAACATCAAACCTAAAACGAACAAAAATCATTAGGCACATGAAAGGGACTCCCCCTCCTCAAGACCTCGCTCTTTATGCTAAATTTCTTATAGAATTTAAAAAAAGTTTTTTTGTTCTAATTAGACGGCCTTTCAATTTCTATTTCAGGAGTCGTTCTTAAAGAATTGGCATAAAAATGTCAAGCTTTAGCGTAAAGAGCTTGGTCTAGAAGAGAGGGCAATCCCTTTCATATGCGTAATATTTTCTGTTTGTTTTAGGTTGGTGTTGCTTCCTACTTTCTATTGAAAAAACTCTTTTTTATTTATTTTCTGATTGTTTTAAATAATGCCAGTAGATTCGGCTCCCCTTCCATGGAAAATTATTCCCCCCACGTAGAATTCCTTCGTGAAAAGTTCTTTCCACCAAAAATACCCCCTCCCCCCGCCAGGGGAATTCCTCCACAGACAATTCCATTCTAGCTGAAAATTCCATTCGGAGAATTCCCCTCGAATGATTCCAGGAGAAAATTTTGCTTAGCTTACTCTCATTAAAAAAGGGCTTTAATTTCCGATTTTCTTTAAAATCATACCGGAAATCCTTTCCTCTGTGTAAAAATTTTGCCTCAAATAGGCCCCATACCTATCTCCCAACCCAACCCCTAGTAAAAAAGTTACTACCGCAGAAAGTTCCCAATAGAAAATTTTTATCCGTGGAAAACTCCCCTATAGAGAATTTCTCTCGCGTAAAATCAACCCCTCGGGGGTGTTACTCTAGACAATTTCTACCTAGTAAAATTGCTTACGGACGATTCTCCTTAACATTTCCAGATGTAAAATTAAGACAGTCAAGATAAAGTAAGACAAATAAAAATAATTTCGTGTATGATTCTTACAAATTCCCCAGTTCACTGCCGGAAATTTCCCTCCTAACGCAAAATTCCCCCCGTGGAAAATCCTCATAGCAGAAATTTCACTCTCCCCCCCCCCCCCTGATAAGTGTCTATATACTTCCCAATAACAAATGCTATGCGTAAAACCATGGGTAAAAATCATGACTTTACAGACCTTTCCCCAGGTACTGTGGGGGGGTTCATGTCAATCCGAAAGGCATAGTTGCAGGAATTTTTCGGCTATGCTGAACAAAATGGCTATCTCAAATTTTTGAAAATTTTAATCGGTCGATGTTTTTTACACCCCCCGAAAAAACGGGGGATGGGAGGGGGGCTAGTAAGCCTCCAATTTTTTTTTAATTATAAAAGGCACTAAGACTTTTCAGTTTAGTTTGAATGAGGCCTTTCCTGATATACTAGGACTATTTGTTCGATCCTATCACCCCTGGATAAGAAAATTAAAAAAAAAAAACGCATCCATGTTCATTTTTTTGGCAAAAAAATTCAAAATTCCACGTTTTTACAAATGGGACTTAAAAAACTTCTACAATAAAGTTTTCAGGTACGTTGAATCCGATGGTGTGATTTTAATTAAGATTCCTTGATTGTTTTCCGTTTTTTTTTCCAAAATCAGGCAAATTTTTTCAGGCTCGTAGCTTTCGATGGGTTACACTAACCTTAGTGAATTTTGTATGTTTGGAATCAGCATAATAAGCCAAACCTTTTGATATATTATTATTGAGCCGAGTCACTCCTTACTTAAAGTTCGTTACTACAAACTGTTTGATTCTACCATGGTAAGTAAAGCTTTCAACTTGATTGATCTTCTCGTTACACAGCATCACCTTTTCATCTTCACTTATTCGTAGCCTTAGCGACTTAATCTGAATCACATTAATTTTCAAACGTATTCTTTCCGGGTCTTTATTAACTCCTGGTGCGGCTAATTTTCTTTTTGATGCCTATTTTTAGCACTCCAAATTTTTCAAGACCCAAAACAATGAACTTGTTAAAATAGCAGAAGTACAATTTTCCAAATTACGAGATTTCGATATCTAAATCATAACTTTTCAACAATTATAATTTTTATTACTAATCAAATATGTAAACGAATGCAAACAAATTAAAATACATTACATTGTCTTTTCCATATCTTTATTTTATTATTTTACATGATTTTAATACACAGTTAATGGTAGCATACTCTCACTGAACCGCCGAGGTTTTTGAAATCCGAAATGAAAAAAAATGATGCACCCAAGTCAAAAACTTATACAACCAATAAATTATATAATTGAAACAAAGAAATGATAAAGCACTGCTTATTCCACAAGAACAATTCAGCTTATAATAAAAATCACTAATGATCAAACAACTTTCCTAGCAACGAAATATAACTAAGGAGATATTAAAAATAAATAAAAAATTAACATAGAAAATTACCTCTAGAACCTCCCTTAACCTTTCTGTGCAATCTGCCATAAACTTCGACAAATGTTTCATTTTTGAAAGTGTAAACACTGGAGTTAATATCGAACGGACTTGCTTCCATTCTTCATCCTTAAGTCCTGTAATGACGAGGTAATAATTTGCTTAGCCATACAAATGTAAATTTCTTACATTGGGAATAGTCACAGCGACAAATATCTTTGTTCCATACTATTTTGTATCATAGGCAGCGCAATAGCGCTGCCTAAGTAAAGATAGATGTGGCACAATGTATTATTTATTTATTTATATGTTTTGGTTTTGGGACCAGGGCTATAAGGTATATTTAGAAAGTGTGATAGTATAAACTTCGGAAGGGCTCAAATGGATTGGTTATCAGAAGTTCTAGTGCCGCAAACATCTTTCCCCAAACTATCCATCAGAAGTTTTTTTTAAGATTCAGAGTGATCGGAGGGTGGATTATCCCCCCCCCCTGCCTCGTATTTTTTCTGAAATGAATCTGATAGAAATTTTTAGATGACCATTTGTTGTTGTAGTAACTTTCTAAAAGAGCTCATTTGATTGGAAATTGAAAGAGCTAGTGCCTATTTTAATGGTCAAAAGTGATTAGTGGGAAATTACCCCCCCCCCTGCAAACATCCTTTCCCCAAACATATCAAATCAAAATTTTGATTGTTCAACTTAATTTAAAAGTCCAGAAATTGTATCTTTGAGGATGACGACCCTCCCCTCACCCCCCCCCCCCCAGAACCCTCAGGGCAACGGTTGTAAGTTCTGCCCTTGGTGCATATAAGGTTTCACAGGCAAACACTATAGCGTTGCCTATAGTAAATCGAGATTTCTAGTGCCCTTTTTAAGGGTCAAAAGTGATTGGAAGGCAACTAAGACCCCTTCCACGCTCACCATTTCCCCAAACACATCCAATCAAAATTTTGAGATAGTCATTTTGTTTACGTAGTTGATTTCCAGATAGAAATTAGGTTTTTGAGGAGGAAACTTCCGCCACAGCCCTCAGAGAAAGGGTTGTAAGTTATGCCCTGGGGGCATATACAGTTTTTATAGAAGGCTTTTTCACCTTTCCCCCAAACACATCCAATCAAAATTTTGAGATAGCCATTTTGTTCAATGTAGTTAAAAATTCTGGAAACTAGTTCTATGAGGATGACAAGCTCCCCAAAGCCCTCAGGTCAAGGAATGTAAGTTGGGCTCTGGGGGTATTTAAGGATTTTTATAGAAAGCGTTGCCATAGAACCTTCAAAAAGAGATTTTTCAATTGGAAATTTAAATGGCTAGTGCCCTTTTTAATAGTCGATAGTGATTGGACGGCAACTAACACCCCTTCCACGCCTACCATTTCTCCAAACACATCCAGTCAAATTTTGAGATAGCCATGTTGTTCAACGAAGTTGAAAGTTCTGGAAATTACATCTTTGAGCAGGGCACTCCCCCCCAGAGTCTTCAGGGCAAGGGTTATAAATTTTGCCCTGGGGGAATATATGGTTCTTATAAGGAATGCTCGTATAGACTTCAGAGACATTTTATTGGAAATTGAAAGTTCTAGTTCACTTTTTAAGCGTCAAAAGATATCGGAGGGTAGCCAGCCCCCCACGCCCTTTCTTCGTGCATCCGATAACAATTTTGAAATAGCTATTTTTTTTTTCAAATAGTTCAAAGATCCTATAATAAAAACCCCTGTGTCAACACAACCCCCAGTGCCCTTGGGCAGGCGTTGCGAGTTATGCCCTTGGGGCATATACAGTTTTTATAGAAAGCTTTTCCACATTTTCCCCAAACACATCCAATCAAAATTTTGAGATAACTATTTTGTTCAAACGTAGTTAAAAAATTCTGGAAATTAGTTCTATGAGGATGACAAGCCCCTCACAGCCCTCAGGGCAAGGGTTGTAAGTTGTGCCCTGGGGGCATTTAAGGTTTTTATAGAAAGGGTTGCCATAGAAACTTCAAAAATAGCTGTTTCAATTGGAAATTTAAATGGTTAGTACCCTTTTTAATAGTCGCTAGTGACTGGAAGGCAACTAACACCCCTTCCACGCCTACCATTTCCCAAAACTCATCCAGTCAAAATTTTGAGATAGCCATGTTGTTCAACGAAGTTGAAAGTTCTGGAAATTATATCTTTGAGCAGGACACTCCCCCCCCACAGTCTTCAGGGTAAGAGTTATAAATTATGCCCTGGGGGCATCTAGTTCTTATAAGGAATGCTCGTATAAACTTCAGAGACATTTGATTGGAAATTGAAAGTTCTAGTTCACTTTTTAAGCGTCAAAAGATATCGGAGGGTAGCCAGCCCCCCACGCCCTTTCTTCATGCATCCGATAATAATTTTGAGATAGTTATTTTTTCAAATAGTTCAAAGATCATATAATAAAAACCCCGGTGTCGACACAACCACCCAGTGCCTAGGGGCAGGCGTTGTAAGTTATTCCCTGGGGGAATATATGGTTCTTATTGAAGGGATGCTCGTAAAAACTTCAAAGAGGGCTCATTTGATTGGAAATTGAAAGTTCTAGTTCAGTTTTTGAGAGCCAAAAGAGATTGGAGGGCAACTAACCCCCACCCCCCCCCCCTCTCTACGCCCTTTTTTCCTCAAACCCATCCGATAAGAACTCTGAGAGAGCTATTTTTAAAAAACCCCCCCCCCCCCCCCCCCCCCCCCCCCAGGTTCAAACATTGTATATTGAAAATTCCGAGGTTGACACAATCCTTCAGGGCCCGGGGTAGGCATTGTAAGTTAAGCCTGGGGGGCATATATAGCGGTTGTAGAAGGGATGCTCGTATATATTTCAGAGGGAACTCAATTGATTGAAAATTGAAAGTTCTAGTTTAGTTTTTAAGAGTCATAAGAGATCAGAGGGCATCTATCCCCAAAACCCTTTTCCCCAAATGCATTCGATAAAAGTTTTTTGACACCCATTTTGTTAAAAATGGTTCATAGGTCAGATAAAAAAAAACTCCAGTGTCAACAATAATACCCAGGGCCCAGAGGCAGGCGTTGCAAGATATGCCCTGGGGGTATATATGGTTCTTATGGAAGGGATGCTCGTATAAACTACAGAGAGGGCTGATTAGAATGGAAATTGAAAGTTCTAGTTCAGTTTTTAAGAGTCAAAAGAGATCAGATGGACCCTAGCCCCCCACCCCCCCCCCCCACGCCCTTTTTCCCCAAACCCATACGATACAAATTTTGAGATAGCCATTTTTTAAACTTAATTTAAAAAAAATACTTTCCGAAAAATAAGTTTTTCAAAAAAGCGTAAAGGCCATTTGAAACTTAAGCTCAGCAGATACAAATACCTGTTAAAATTCAAACTCAAAAACGACTAGAAATTACTATTAAAGAATAAATGAAACCCAAAACGAACAGAAATTAAATAAAAAATCATAGCAAAAAATATACAACAGGTAATAATACAAATGAATAAATAGCTCTTAAAGCGAGTAATGCTTAGGTTGAATATAAAAATCAAGCTTAAAACGAAAAAAAGCATTTTCCTATTGAAGTGTAAATTAAACTCATGAGTTTTCAGCAATTAATATCATTATACATCAATTTTTCAGTTTATTTATTAGCTCTATTCAAAGTTGTTCAAGATGAATATAGTTTCAATACAAAACAAGAGTTTGGATACTGCCTCCTTCCTTAACTATAAAAAAAAACCAAAAGCCTAATGTGTTATTGGCGCTTAACTAAAAATGAATTATATTAAAAATGTTTTATTTTCCAGTTCTTACAGCATTGAAAATAAAAATAAAATTACAGTGAAATAAATTCTTGAACTAATGGATCTTTCAACAATTAATATTATTATACATCAAATAGTCAGTTTGATTTTGTTTATACTTTCCAAGACTGTTCAAGACGCATATAGTTTGCAATAAAGTGCCAATGACGCAGTAGGTCTTAGACTTTTACAGTGAGAGAAGGAAATGATACCCAAACTCTTGTTTGTAGTGATTTTTTGTTTGTTTCAAGCTTGATTTGCATATTCAATCTAATTTTCACTCGATCTAAGATTTATTTATTCATTTACATTAATATCTATTGTATGTTTGTTTGCATTGATTGTTTACTTAATTTCTGTTCGTTTTGGGTTTCATTTATTCTTTAATAGTAATTTCTGGTTGTTTTGAGTTTTACAGGTATTTATATCTGCTGAGCTTAAGTTTAAAATGGCCTTTACTTTTCTTTGAAAAACCTATTTTTAGTAAAGTTTTTTTTTAATTAATTTTTGTTAGCTTTTGATTTGCAAAAAGTTTCAAGTTTTAAAAAATTTCTTATTTTAAAATAGAACTTAAAAAAAATCAAATGTTCATCAAAGTATCAAAACTGGTATCAAAGTAAACAATATCAAAGTGAAAAATAGGTTTTTATCAACCTCAGGGTTTTTATTATCTGGTGTTTGAACTATTTTTAACAAAATGGGTATCTCAAAGTTTTTTCGGATAGGTTTAGGGAAAAAGGGCGTGGGGAGAGGGCTAATTAACCTTCGGTCTCTTTTGACTCCTTATAGGTGAACTAGAAATTTCTATTTTCAATCACATTCTATTTTCCCTCTCTGCAGTTTATACGAACATAACTTCTATAAAAACAATATACATCCCCAGAGTATATTTTGCAACGCCTGTTTCTGGGCCCTGGGGGGTTGTGTCCACCCTGGAGCTATAATATCTGATGGTTGAACTATTTTAACAAATTGATCACCTCAAATTTTTATCGGATTGGTTTATCCGCCCGATAAACCAAAGGCGTGGAGGACGGGAGGGGCTAGTTGCCCTCCGATCTTTTTTCACTCTTAGAAAATGAACTAAAACTTTTAATTTCCATTCAAATGAACCCTCTCTGAAGCTTATACGAGCATCCCTTTCATAAGAACCACATACGGCCCAGGAAATAGCTTACAATGCCTGTCCCCGGGCCGGGGGGGTGTCGGTAACGGAGGGTTTGTTATCTGAACTTTGATTTATTTTGAAGAAAATGTTCAAAGTTCTTGTGGGATGGGTCTGAGAAAAATAGGGCATGGGCTAGTTGCCCTCCGATCTCTTTTGACGCTTAAAAAGTGAACGAGGACTTTCAATTTTCAATCATATGAGCCCTCTCCAAAGTTTGTACAAGCATCCCTTCTATACGAACTATATATGCCCCCAGAGAATCACTTACTACGCCTGCCTCCGGGCCCTGGGGGGTTGTGTCAACCCCGGAGTTTTTATTATATGATCTTTGAACTATTTTAAACAAATGGCTATGTCAAAGTTCTTATTGGATGGGTCTGAGGAAAAAAGAGAATGGAGGGGGGGGGGCGAGTTGCCCCCGATATCTTTTGACTGTTTAAAATTGAACTAGAACTTTCAATTCCCAATCAAATGAGCCCTATCCGAAGTTTATACAAGCATACTTTCCATAAAAACCATATATGCCCCCAGAGCAATACTTACAACGCCTGCCCGGGACCTGGGAGGGGGGGGGGTTAACGTGTAAAAAAGGGCTTGGGGTGCTAGTTGCCCTCAGGTCAATTTTGAGTCTTAAAAAGGGCGCCAGAAACTCTCGATTTTCAATCGAATGAGCCCCCTTTGAAGTTTATAATATGAATCTTCTATATGAAGTGCCCCTGGGAAAAAAATACAATAGAGTTTTGGGGGGAGACTAGCTGCCCTCCAATCACTTTTTAATCTAAAAAAGTGAACTACAACCTTCAATTTCCAATCAACTGAGCCCTCTATGAAGTTTATACGAGCATCTCTTCCATAACAACTTTATATGTCCCGAGGGCATAACTTACAACGCCTAACTCCGGACCCCTGAGGGTTGTGTCGACACCGGAATTTTTTGTTATCTGAACTTTGAACTATTTGTAACAAAATGTCTGCCACAAAATTTTTGTCTGACGCATTTAGGGTCTGGAGGGGGGGGGGGGGCAGTTATCCTCTGATGGATTTTGACTCTTAAAAATTGAGCAAGAACTTTCAATCTCCAATCAAATGAATCCTTTCTTAAGTTTATAAGAGCACTCCTTGCATAAGAACCATATATACCCCAGAGCAACACTTACAACACCTGCCCTGGGACCTCGGAGGGGGGGGGGGGGTGTGTGTTGACACACGAATTTTTCTTATCTGACCTCTGAACTATTTTTGGTGAAATTACTATTACAAAAATTTTTTCGGATGGGCTTGGGGAAAAAGGGTACGTGGAGGGGGCTAGTTGCCATCGGATACCTTTTGACTCTTAAAAAGTGAACTAGAACTTTCAATTTCCAATCAAATGAGCCCTATCTGAAGTTTATACGAGCATCCCTTTCATAAGAAAGGGATACACGCCATTAGGACATAACTTAGAACGCCTTCCCCTGGGCCCTGGGAAGTTGTAGCCTATTGACACCGGAGTTTTTCTTATCCGACCTTTGAACTATTTTTCACAAAATGTCTATCTAAAAATTTTCATCAGATGGTTTGGAAAAAGAAGGCGTAGGGGGGGGTATCTGTCTTCGGCTCTCTTTCAACTATTAAAAGATGAGCTCGAACTTTCAATTTACAATCAAATGAGCCCTCTCTGAAGTTTATACGAGCATCCTTTCATAAGAACCATATATGCCCCAGGGCACAACTTATAACGCCTGCCCCCCGGGCTCTGGGTTGTTGTTTCGGCACTTGAGTTTTTTTATCTGACTGTTGAACAACAAGCCCCCAGTACAACACTTACAACACCTATTCCCGGGCCCTGGGGGGAGTTTTTGTTATCTTATTTTGGAAAAATTTCCAAAAAAACTGGCTATCTCAAAATTTGTAGCGGATGGGTTTGGGGAAAAGGGTGTGGGGGGAGGGGGGCTAGCTACCCTTAACTCTCTTGACTCTTAAAATTGAACTAGAACTTTCGATTTTCAATCAAAGGAGCCCTCTATAAAGCCTATACAAGCACCCCTTTCATAAGAGCCATACATGCCCTTAAGGCATAAATTAGAACGCCAACCCCCTGGGCCCTGGGGGGTTATATTGACAACGGAGTTTTTCTTATTCGACCTTTGAAATATTTTAACAAAATACCTGTCAAAATTTTCATCAGATGGGCTTGGAAATAGAAGACGTGGGGGGGGGGGCTAGCTGCCCTTGGCTCTCTTGACTACTAATAAATGAGCTCGAACTTTCAATTTCCAATCAAATGAGCCCTTTTTGAAGTTTATACGAGCATCCCTTTCATAAGAACCATATTTGCCCCAGGGCATAACTTACAACGCCTGCCCTGGGCCCTGGGGGTTTGTGTTGACACCTGAGTTTTTGTCATTATGACTTTTTGAGCAATTTTTAACTTAATGACTATCTCAGAATTTTTATCGGATGTATTTGGAGAAAGAAAGCGTTGGGGGGGGGGGGGGTGCTAGTTGCCCTCCAATCTCTTATGACTCTCATAAACTGAACTAGAACTTTCAATTTCCAATCAAATAAGTCCTCTCTGAACTTTTTACGAGCATCCTTTCAATAAGAACCATATATTCCCCCAGGAAATAAATTGAAACGCCTGCCCTCGGGCCCTGGGGGGCTCTCTCGACCCCGGAGTTTTCGTTATATGGTCTTTAAACTATTTTAAAAAAAGGCTATCTCAAAGTTCTTATCGGATGGAATTGAGGAAAAAAGGGCGTGGAGGGGGGAGGGCTAGGTGCCCTACAATCTCTTTTGACTCTTAAAAAGTGAACTAGAACTTTCAATTTCCAATCAACTGAGCCCTCTTTGAAGTTTATACAAGCATCCCTTCCATAAGACCCATATATGCCCCAAGGCATGACTTACACCGCCTTCCCCCTGGCTCTGGGGGGTTGTGTTGACACCGGGATTTTGTTATATGATCATTGAAATATTTTTAACAAAATAGCTGTCTCAGAATTTGTATTGGATGCATTTGGAAAAAGAAGGTTTGGGGGGAAGCTGGTTACCCTCTGATATCTTTTGACGCTTAAAAAGTTAACTAGAACTTTCAATTTCTAATCAAATGAGCCCTCTCTGAAGTTTATACGAGCATTCCCTCCATAAGAATTAAATATGTTCCCAGTGAATAACTTATAACCCTTGCCCTGAAGACTCGGAGGGGAGTGTCCTGCTCAAAGGTATAATTTCAAGAACTTTCAACTACGTTGAACAAAATTGCTATATCAAAATTTTGGTTGGATGTGTCTGGGGAAATGGTGGGCGTGGAAGGGGTGTTAGTTGGCTTCCAATCACTTTCGACTAATAATTAGAGAACTAGCCATTTAAATTTCCATTCGAATGAGCCCTTTCTGAAGTTTCTACGACAACGCTTTCTATAAAAACCTTATATGCCCCCCGGCATAACTTAAAACCGTTGCCCCGAGGGTTATGGGGGGTTGTTATCCTCAAAGACCTGATTTCCAGAACTCTCAACTATGTTGAACAAAATGACTATCTCAAAATTTTGATTGGATGTGTTCGGGGGAAAAGTGGGTGTGAGAGGGGGGTTAGTTGCCTCTCCAATCACTTACGACTATTAAAAGGGGTACTAGCCCTTTGAATTTCCAATTGAATGAGTCCTTTTTGATGTTTCTACGACAAAGCTTTCTTTTAAAACCTTATATGCCCCAAGGGCATAACTTACAAACCGTGTCCCGAGGGCTGTAGGGTGAGTGTCATCCTCGAAAACATAATTTCTATGGGGAAATCAACTATGTAGAACAAAATGGTCATCTCAAAATTTTGATTGGATGTGTTTGGGGTACTGGTGGGCGTGGAAGGGGTGTTAGTTGCCTTCCAAATACTTTTGACCCTTAAAAAGGGCACTAGAACTCTCGATATCCAATAGAATGAGCCCCCTTTGAAGTTTTTACGACGACGCCTTCCGTATGAAGTGCCTCTGGAAAAAAATAATAATAATCATAGGCAGCGCAATAGCGCTGCCCATGTAAAGAACGCTGTTTGCACAATGTATTATTTATTTTTGGTCTTAGACCAGGACACTTCATATCGACTGAGCTATCGTAGAAACTTCAAAAATGGCTCATTCGATTGGAAATTGGAGTGGCTTGTGCCTTTTTTAATAGTCAAAAGTGATTGGAAGGCCCTTCCACGCTCACCATTTCCCCAAACAGATCCAATCAAAATTTTGAGCCATTTTGTTCAGCGTACTTGATTTCCATATAGAAATTATGTTTTTGAGGAGGACACTCCCCCACAGCCCTCAGGGCAAGGGTTGTAAGCTATAACCTGGGGGCATATAAGGTTCTATAGAAAGCGTTGTCGTAGAAACTTCAAAAAAGGCTCGTTCGATTGGAAATTCAAAGGGTTAGTACCCTTTTCAATAGTTGAACGTAATTGGATGACAACTAACCCCCCTCTCACGCCCACCTTTTCCCCAAACACATCCAATCAAAATTTTGAGATAGCCATTTTGTTCAACGTAATTTAAAGTTCTGGAAATTAGGTCTTTGAGGATTACTACCCCCCCCCCCTCCCAGTCCTCAGGGCAAGGGTTACAAGTTATGCCCTGGGGGAAAATAAGGTTTCTTATAGAAAGCGTTGATGTAGAAACTTCAAAAGGGCTCATTTGAATGGAAATTGAAATGGCTAATACCCTATTTTATAGTCGAAAGTGATTGGAAGGCAACTAACACCCCTTCCACGCCCACCATTTCTCCAAGCACATCCAATCAAAATTTTGAGATAGCCATTTTGTTCGAAGTAGTTGACAGGTCCGGAAACTATATCTTTGTGGATGACACTCCCACCCACAGCCCTCAGGGTAAGGGTTGTAAGTTATGCCCTGGGGGCATATAAGGTTTTTATTGAAAGCTTTCTCGTAGAAACTTGAAAAAGGGCTCATTGGTTTGGAAATTCAAAGGGCTAGTGCCCTTTTTAATAGTCGAAAGTGATTTGAGGGCACCTAACCCCCCTCTCACGCTCATTTTTTCCTCTATCACATCCAATCAAAATTTTTAGATATCCATTTTTGTTCAACGTAGTTAAAAGTTTTAGAAACTAGGTCTTTGAGGATGATAACCCCCTCAGAACCCTCGGGGCAAGGGTTTTAAGTTATGCCCTGGGGGCATATAAGGTTTTTACAGATAGTGATGTTGTAGCAACATCAAAAAGGGATCATTCGATTGGAAATTAGAAGGGCTTGTGTCCTTTTTAATAGTCGAAAGTTATTGGAGGATAACTAACACCCCACGCACACCCACCATTTCTCCAAACACATCCAATCAAAATTCTGAGATAGCAACTTTGTTCAACATAGTTAAAAAGTCTGGAAATTATTTCTTTGAGGATGACAACCCCCTCGCAGCCCTCAAGTCAAGGGTTGTAAGTTATGCCCTGGAGCATATAAGGTTTTTAGAGAAAGTGTTGTCGTAGAAACTTCAAAAAGGACTCATTCAATTGGAAATTGAAAGGGCTAGTGCCTTTTTAAATAGTCGGAAGTGATTGGAGGGCAACTAACCTCCCTATCACGGCCACCATTTCCCCAAAACAACATCCAATCAAAATTTTGAGATAGAAATTTTCGTCAATGTAGTTGAAAGTTATAGAAATTAGGTCTTTGAGGATGACAACCCTCTCCCAGCCTTCAGGGCAAGGGTCCCAGCCTTCAGGGCCCTGGGGGAATATAAGGGTTTTTTTTAAAGCAACGTCGTGGAAACTTCAAAAAGGCTCATTCGATTGGAAATTGAAAGGGCTAGTGCCTTTTTTAATAGTTGAAAGTGATTGGAGAGCAACTAACGCCCCGCTCACGCCCACCATTTCCCCAAACCCAACCAATCAAAATTTTGAGATAGCCATTTGTTTAACGTATTGGAGGTTCTGGAAATTGGGTCTTTGAGGATGACAACCCCCTCACAGCCCTTAGGGCAAGGGTTGTAATTTATGCCTTTGGGGCATATAAGGTATTTATAGATAGCGCTCTCGTAGAAAACTCAAAAAGGGCTCATTCAATTGGAAATTGAAAGGGCTAGTACCTTTATTAATAGTCAAAAGTGATTGGAATGATTGACATTTTTTATAGTAAAGATAAATGTGGGTACAATGTATTATTATTTTTTTCTTTTTTTTTTTGTTTAGACGAGGCCATTTCGTATTGAAGGAGTTGTCTTAAGAACTTCAAAAAGGGCTCATTCGATTGAAAATAGAGAGGGCAAATGCTCTTTTTAATAGTCAAAAGTGATTGGAGGACAACTGGGCCCCCTCCCACGCCCACCTTCTCAATTGCCCATTATGTTTAAAAACTAAATGTTGCCTTAAGATTAAATCAAAATGCACTGTGGTACTGCTAATTCCTTATAAGGCATCTCAGCAGTATCCCAAAAACGACTGAGAGTATTACGTTCAAACTTTCTGGGCTACTTCTGCTCTTAAAGTTTAACCAAATTAAGATAGTGTAAGTGTGTCCAAGCTATCAAAGAAAGTAAACATATTTTTTTTCCGAATGCTATCAAGTTTACAATTTCAGGTCAACAAGAAGTATGTATGAAACTAGATTAAACACTGCTAATTGCCTCCAGATTTTTAAGAGGGCGTATGTTGTTAAAAATTGCTGAAAATTTTTCGCCAGCATACAAATAGCAGGCCAAACAATAAAGTCTTAAAAAACCGAATAGATTTAAAGAATTATTTCTTTTTTCAATGAAAAGACTATGTCAATATAAAACAAACAGAAATTAATTAAAGAAAATTTTTTTCACAAAATAAGTTTTCCAAAGAAAAGTAAAGAACTCCATTAAACCAAAAATGAGCAAAAATACAATCAAATAAACTAACAAGCGTGAAACTACCACAAATCCACATCAATAAATAAATGAAACCCAAAACAAACAGAAATTAAAATAAATAACGGAGTCAAACTCTAAACGAGCAGAAATTAACATGAGTAGGGCTCAAAACCCCCATGCCCTCTCAAGGCCAGAACATAATTTGCACTTTACTGATAAAATACAAATGAATATGAATTGTCAGTTTAATATACATATACTGAAAATTAGTAATCAAAATGTTAATAATATTTGATTTATTAAAGTTATAAAAATAAAAACATTTGTATTTTTTTTCAGTAAAGTGCAAATGATGTTCCGGCCTCGGGAAGCCATAGAGGTTTTGAGCCCTAGTCATGTTAATTTCTGCTCATTTTGAGTTTGAATCGGTTATTTATTGTAATTTCTGTTCGCTTTGGGTTTCATTTATTTATCTATGCTGATTTGTGGTAGTTTCACGCTTGGTATATTATTCGATTTTATTTTATCATTTTTGGTTTAATCAAATTGTTTACTTTTCTTTGAAAAACTTATTTTGTGGAAAAAGTGTTTTTAATTAATAATCATAGGCAGCGCAATCGCGCTGCCTAAGTAAAGAACGATGTTCGCACAATGTATTATTATTTTTTTTCATACCAGGGCACTTCGTTTCGAAGGAGTTGTCGTAGAAACTTTGAAAAGGGCTCATTTGATTAAAAATTGGAGTGGCTCGTGCACTTTTTAATAGTCAAAAAATATTGGAGGGCAACTACTCTCCTCCAGGCCCATCAATCCCCCAAACACATCCAATCAAAGTTTTGAGATAGCCATTTTGTTCTGCGTAGTTGATTTCCAAATTTAAAATATATTTTTGAGGGAGGACACTCCCCCAAAACCATCGGGCAAGGGTTTTAATTTTTCGTAGAAACTTCAAAAAGGGTTCATTTAATTGGAAATTGGAGCGGCTTGTGTCCTTTTTAATAGTCGAAAGTGATGGGAAGGTGACTAACATCCTTCCACGCCCACAATTTCCCGAAACACATCCAAATAAAAATTTTGAGATAGCCATGTTCATTTGTTCAGAGTAGTTGCTTTCCAGATAGAAATTATGTTTTTGAAGAGGACACTCCCCCACAGCCCTCAGGGCAAGTGTTTTAAGTTATGCCCTGGGGACATATAAGGTTCTTCTAGAAGGCGTTGTCGTAGAAACTTCAAAAAGGCTCATTCGAATGAAAATTCAAAGTGATAGTGCCCCTTTTTAAATGTCGAAAGTGATTGGAGGGCAATTAACCTCCTTCTCACGCCCACCTTTCCCCAAACACATCCAATCACAATTTTGAGATGGCCATTTTATTCAACGTAGTTTTAAGATCTGGAAAATTAGGTCTTTGAGGATGACAACCCCTCTCCCACAGCCCTCAGGGCAAGGGTCGTAAGTTATGCCCTTGGGGCATATAAGGTTTTTATAGAACGCATTGTCGTAGAAACTTCAAAAAGGGCTCATTCGATTGGAAATTAAAATGGCTAGTGCCTATTTTAATAATCGAATGTGATCGGAAGGCAACTAACACCCCTTCCACGCCCACCATTTCCCCAATCAAATCCAATAAAAATTTTGAGATACCCAATTTGTCCCACGATGTTCAAAGTTCATGAAATTATACCTTTGAGCAGAACACTCCCCCCACAGTCTTCAGGGCAAGGTTTGTAAGTCAAACCCTGGAGCATATAAGGTTTTTATTGAAATCTTTGTCGTAGAAACTTGAAAAAGGGCTCATTCGAGTTGAAATTCAAAGGGCTAGTGCCATTTTTAATAGTCAAAAGTGATTTGAGGGCAACTAACCCCCTCTAACGCCCACCTTTTCCTCAAAACACATCCAATCAAAATTTCAGATAGGCATTTTATTCAACGTAGTTGAATGTTTTGGAAATTAGGTGTTTAAGGATGACAACCCCTCCCCCCCACAGCCCTCCAGGCAAGGGTTGTAAGTTATGCCCTTGGGGCATATAAAGTTTTATTGAAAGTGTTGTCGTAGAAACTTCAAAAAACTACTACTACTACTACTAACAACTCACCGCAGCACCAAGCCACCTGAGGCCAACACAGCTACGCACGCTCCTCCTCCACCCCAATCTATTCAAAGCCTCCCTTTTTACACCCGCCCACGAAGTTCCCATTTCCTTTAAATCTTTCTTTATGACGTCCTCCCACCCCAGACGGGGACGACCTGCTTTCCGTTTAGCCGTAGATGGTTGGCCGAAACTTCAAAAGGGCTAATTCAATTGGAAATTGAAAAAGCTAGTGCCTTTTTTAATTGTTGAAAGTGATTGGATAGCGACCATTTCCCCAAACTCATCCAATCACAATTTTGAGATATCCATTTTGTTCAACGTAGATGAAAGTTCTGGAAATTAGGTCTTTTAGGATGATAATCCCCTCAGAGCCCTCAGTGCAAGGTTTGTAAGTTAAGCCCTGGGGGCATATAAGCTTTTTATAGAAACTTGTTGTATAAATCATAGGCAGCGCAATCGCGCAGCCTAAGTAAAGAACGATGTTGGCACAATGTATTATTATTTTTTGGTTTTTGGTTTTTCCATACCAGGGCACTTCGTATCAAAGGAGTTGTCGTAGAAACTTCGAAAAGGGCTCCATTGATTGGAAATTGGAGTGGCTAGGGCTCTTTTTAATAGTCGAAAGTGATTGGAGGGCAACTACCCCCTCCCCACTCCCAGCCTTACCCAAAACACATCCAATCAAAATTTTGAGATAACTATTTTGTTCAGCGTAGTTTGATTTCCAAATAGAAAAATATATTTTTGAGGAGGATACTCCCCCAGAGCCCTCAGGGCAAGGGTTTTAAGTTATGCCCTGGGGGCATATACGAACGATGTTGGCACAATATATTATTTATTATTTTTTTCCTTTACAGTAGGGCACTTCGTATCAAAGAAGCTCTCGTAGAGCTTAGAAAAGAACTCATTCAATTGGAAATTGAAGTGGCTTGTGCCCTTTTTAATAGCTGAAATTGATTGGAAGGCGACTAACACCCCTTCCAAGCCCACCATTTACCGAAACAAATCCAATCAAAATTTTTCGATAGAAATTTCGTTCATAGTAGTTGATTTCCAGAAAGAAATTGTTTTTTGAGGAGGACAGTCCCCCACAGCCCTTAGGGCAATGGTTGTAATTTATGCCCCGGGGACATGTAAGTTTTTTATTGAAGGCGTTCTCGTAGAAACTTCAAAAAAGGTTCATTCAATTGGAAATTAGGTCTTTAAGGATGACAACACCTCCCCCCACAGTCCTCAGGGCAAGGGTTGTAAGTTATTTCTTAGGGGCATATAAGGTTTTTATTGAAATCTTTGCCGTAAAAACTGCAAAAGGACTCATTCAATTGGAAAGTGAAAGGGCTAGTGCCTCTTTTAATAGTTTAAAAGGATTGGAGAGCGACTAAAGCCTTCTCAGGCCCACCCTTTTCCCAAACACATCCAATCAAAATTTTGAAATATCCATTTTGTTCAACGTAGTTGAAAGTTCTGGAAATTATGGATTTAAGGATGACAAACTTCCAAGAGCCCCCAGGGCAAAGGCTGTAAGTTATGTCCTGGAGGCATTCAAGGTTTTTATAGTTAGAGTTGTCGTAAAACTTCAAAGGGGATCATTGAATTCGAAATTGAGAGGGCTAGTGCCCGTTTTAATAGTCGAATATGATTGGAGAGTAAACTAACCCCCCTCTCACGCCCACCATTCCTCCAAACACATCCAATCAAAGTTTTCAAATAGCAATTTTGTTCAACGTAATAGAAAGTTCTGGAAATTAAGTCTTTGAGAATGACATTCCCCCCAGCCCTCAGGGCAAGAGTTGTAAGAAGGGCTCATTTGATCGGAAATTGAAGGGGCTAATGCCATTTTAACACTTGAAAGTAATTGGAAAGCGACTAACGCCCCTCTCACGCCCACCATTTTCCCAAACACATCCAATCAAAATTTTTAGATAGCCATTTTGTTTAATGTAGCTGAAAGTTCTGGAAATAAGGTCCTAGGGGATGACCACTACCCCAACAGCCCTTAGGGTAAGGGTTGTAATTTATGCCCTGGGGGGGCATATAAGGTGTTTGTAGAGAACGTTCTCGTTTCAAAAAAGGCTCTTTCGATTGGAAATCGAAAGGCCTAGTGCCCTTTTTAATAGTCAAAAGTGATTGGAAGGCTTGAAATTTTTATAGTAAAGACTGATGGGTATAATGTATTATTTTTGTTGTTGTTTGTTGTTTGGACCAGGGCACTTCGTATCGAAGGAGTTGTCGTGGAAAATTCGAAAAAGGGCTTATTCGATTGAAAATAGAAAGGGATGAGGCTATTTTTAATAGTCGAAAGTTAGTGGAGGACAACTAATCCCACTCCCAGGCCCACCCTCCCATTTGCCCATTATGTTTAAAAACTAAATGTTGCCTTAAGATTAAATCAAAATGCACTGTATTAATGCTAATTTCCAATAAGGCATCTCAGCAGTATCCCAAGGACAACTGAGGGTATTATGTTCAAACTTTCGGGGCTACGTTTGCTCTAAAAATTAACTAAATCAAAATAGCGTAAGTGTATCCAAGCTATCAAAGAAAATAAACATTTTTTTTTGCAAATGGTATCAATTTTTTCCGTTTGAGGTCAACTAGAGGAGGTATGAAACTAAATTAAACACTACTATTTTGTGTCCAGATTTTTAAAAGGGTGTATCTTGTTAAAAATTGCTGAAAATTTTTCTCCACCATACAAATAGCAGGCCAAACCATAAAGTCTTAAAAAAAACAAAAACATTTAAAGTATTATTTTCTTTTTCCCTGAAAAGACTATGTCAATATAAAACGAATAGAAATTAATTAAAGAAAAACTTTTTCCACAACATAAGTTTTTCAAAGAAAAGTAAATAACTCCGTTAAACAAAAAATGAGCAAAAATAAAATCAAATAATCTACCAAGCGTGAAACTACCACAGATCAGCATCGATAAATAAATGAAACCCAAAACGATTAGAAATTACAATAAGTAACCGAGTCAAACTCAAAACGAGCAGAAATTAACTGAAGTTGGACTCAAAACCCCTTTGCCTTCCAAAGGCCAGACAAAAATTTGCACTTTACTGTAAAAAATATAAATGGATGTTCATTGTCAGTTTAATATACATATACTGATATTTAGTAATCAAATTGTTAATATTATTTGATTTATTAAAGTTATAAAAGTAAAAACATTTGTATTTTTCAGTAAAGTGCAAATTATGTTCTGGCCTTAGGAAACCATAGGGGTTTTGAGCCCTAATCATGTTAATATCTGCTCGTTTTGAGTTTGACTCGGATATTATGTGGAAAAAGTTTTTTCAATTAATAATAATAAAACATTGGAGCCGTATGGTCTTTACTATAGACAGCGCTATAGCGTTGCCACACAAACAGTTCAAAGGTCAGATAATGAAAATTCCGGTATCGACGACACAACTCCCGAGAGCCCGGGGGGCAGGCATTGTAAGCTATGTCCTGAGGCCGTATATGGTTCTTATGAAAGAGATGCTCGTTCTAACTTCAGAGACGGCTCAATGGAATGGAAATTAAAAGTTCTAGCTCATTTTCTCAGAGTAAAAAAAGATCGGAGGGCAACTAGCCCCTCCCGTCCTCCACAGCTTTGGGTTTATTGGACGGATAAACCCATCAAATGAAAATTTGAAGTGACAATTTTGTTAAAATAATTCAAACATAAGGTATTAAAACTCCGCGGTCGATACAACCCCCTAGGGCCCAGGGACAGGCGTTGTAAGTTATACTCTGGCGTGGGCGCCCATAAGGGGGTCAAGGGGGCACCAACCGCCCCCCTGGCTGAATGACGGTGTCATATATTTGTATTAATTAGAAAAAAAATTTCACCGCACAAGTTTTCAAAGAAAAATAAAGAGCTCTATTAAGCCAAAAATGGGCAGAAATAAAGTCAAATAATCTTCCAATCGTAAAATTACGACAAATCACTATCAACAATTAAATAAAACTCAAAACGAACAGAAATTATAATAAATAGCATAGTCAAACTCAAACGAGCAAAAATTAACATTACTGGGGTTGACAACCCCAATGCCTTCTCAAGACCAGAACCAAAATTAGGCTTTACTGAAAAAAAAATGACCTTGGATTGTCTGTGTAATATACCTATACTGATATTTATTCCTTAAGATAAAAAAAGGTAAACAACAGTGAGTAAAAAAAGTTTTTAACTTATTTAAGTAAAAAAAGTAAAAACATTTAAACATATTTTGTTTTCAATGAAGCGCAAATTATGTTCTGGTCTTGAAAAGGCATTGGGGTTATATACCCCACTAATATTAGTTTTACTTTGAAAAAAACTTGTTTTGTGGAAAAACAATTTTCAGATGAATTTCCGTTCGTTTCTTATTGACAAAGTCATTTTCATGACAAAAAAAATTATGTTTTTTCGTTTTTTTTTCAATCTCTTTTTGGTCTTAGAAAGGACCCTAGAACTCTTAATTATGAATCGAATTAGCTTCTTTAAATGTTTCAATGATATTTCTAGCTATTATAGAGTGGTGCAGCCTATGTTATTGCTTATATGCCTTTTTGAAAACCTGCATGTATACAGTTTTTCGTTTAATTTGAAACGCCCCTAAAACATTTCCTAGAAGTTTCACCTTAATACTCTTGGTGTCATTAGTTACAGTAACTGTAGTTGCAGTACTAATAATATGCACATAGTGCCTTCTGGCTAGTTCAAAATCCCCCACAATTTACTCTTCAAGATCTAACTTGATAATATAAGTTGATCTTGAGTTATTGCTTTGTCACCTTTTTGAAAATCTGCATGCTCATAGTTTGTTTTGATTTAGTTCAACGTCTGCCTAAATATTTCTTAAATTTGTTTACTGAAGACGTTTGTTATATTCTCTTTGGACTATTGGCTACAAAATGGCTATCTCATAATTTTGATTGAATGTGTTTGGGGAAAATAGTATATCAGGGGGGGGGGGCTATTTTCTCTCCATCAAGCTTGACACTTAAAATGGAACTATATTTATGCATTTCAAATCAAATGAGCCTCCTCTAAAGTTCACAAGACCACCTTTTCCTAAAAAACCTTACATCCCCCCGGGGCATAACTTAAAACCCTTACCCTCATACTCTCGGGGGGTTGTGTCAACCCCAAAGACCATGGCATGAGATCTCTGGATAAATATTTAACAAATGGCTATCTTAAAATTCCTATCGGATGCATTTGGGGAAAATATGACGTGGGGTTGGGTTATGGCTGCCCTCCGATAAATTTGACTCTTAAAAATGGCTCTTCAACTTCTGATATCCAATCCAATTAGCCACTTCCAAAGATTTTACTACCACCGTTTCCATAAAAACCTTGAATGCCCCCCAGGGCATACCTGCAACCCTTGCCCTGAGGACTGTGAGGGGGTTCTCATCCTCAAAGACATAATTCCTGGACTTTAAACTACGTCAAACAAAATAACTATCTCGAAATTTTGACTGAAAGTGTTTGGGGAAATGATGGCCACGGGAGTGGAGAGATGGTTGCCTTCCCGTCACTTTTGACTATTAAAGAGGGTACTAGCCCTCTCAATTACCAACTGACTGAGCCCTTTTCGAAGTTTCTACGACAACAAATGGCCATCTTAAAATTTCTATCAGATTCGTTTAGGGAAAATGCAACGTTTGTGTGTGTGTAGGGGGGGGGGTATTTCTCTTTTGATCACTTTGACTCTTAAAAAAGCACTATAACTAACACTATAACTTGAAAAAGCATTATAACTGGTTGCCCTCTATGAGCTCTTTTTGAAGTTCCTATGACATTTTTTTCTATAAGAAATGCCCTGGTCTAAAAACACAAACAATATATTGGGCCCATATGGTTCTTTACTTAGGCAGCGCTATTGCGCTGCTTATGATATTTTGTCTTATGATTTCAATTATACAGTACTAGAAGTGCCGATTAGACCAGGTAAGCCCCCTAAAATTCAGGCTATGAGCCCCCATGTACTCTGGGGGTATATATGGTTCTTATAGAATACTCCCCTCACAGTCTTCAGGGACAAGGGTTATAAGTTATGCCCTGGGGGCATATATGGTTCAAATGGAAGGAATGCTCGTGTATAAACTTCAAAGAGGGCTCATTTGATTGAAAATAGAAAGTTCTATTTCACTTTTAAAGGGTCAAAAATATATCAAAGGGCAATTACCCCCCTCCCCCCCCCACGAGCTTTTTCCCCAAACCTATCCAATAACAATTTTTAGACAGCCATTTTTTTAAAAATAGTTCAAACATCTGATATTAAAACCTCTGAGGTTGAAACAACAAACCCAGTTTTTCACTTTGATATTGTTACTTTGATACCAGTTTCAATACTTCGATGAATATTTAATTTTTTTTTGTAAAAAAGTTTGATTTTTGAAATAAGGAATTTTTATAAACTTTAAACTTTTTGCAATCAAAAACGAACAAAAAATAATTAAAAAAAAAAAAACTTCCCAAACTTAAGTTTTTCAAAGAAAAGTAAAGGCCGTTTTAAACTTAAGCTCAGCAGATACAATATCTCTTAAAATTCAAACTCAAAACGACCAGAAATTACTATTAAAGAATAAATGAAACCCAAAACAAACATAATTTAAATAAAACAATTATAGCAAAAATCGTACAACAAGTAATCAAACAGTTCGTGGTAACGAACTGTAAGTAAGGAGCGACCCGGCTCAATGGTAACCGAAACTCTAGAAAACGGGTTTTTGATACCAATAGATATATCAAAAGAATCAGATTTCAATGCTGATTTCAAATATATAACTTTCATCACGTTTAGTGCTACCCATCAAAAGTTACGCGCCTGAGAATATTTGGCTGATTTTCAAAAAAGGGGAAAGACCCCCTAAAAGTTATAGAACCTTAATGAAAATCACACCATCATATTCAGCGTACCAGAGAACCCTACTGTAGAGTTTTCAAGCTCCTATCTACAAAAATGTGGAATTTTACATTTTTTGCCAGAAGAAAGATCACGGATGCGTGTTTATTTGTTTTTTTTTTCCCAGGGGTGATCGTATCGACCCAGTGGTCCTAGAATATCGTGGAAGGGCTTATTGGAACGGAAATTAAAAGTTCTAGTTCCCTTTTTAAGTGACCAAAAAAATGGAGGGCAACTAGGCCCCCTCCCACGCTTATTTATTTCCCAAAGTCACCGATCAAAATTTTGAGATAGCCATTTTGTTAAGCATGGTCGAAAATATATGATAAATATGTCTTTTAGGGTGACTTAATCCCCCGAAGTTTTTCCCAGAGGGAGGGCTAAAAGTTATGAACTTTACCCGATGTTAACATATAGTATTGGTTATTGGGAAGTATACAGAAGTTTTCAGGAGGTTTTTTTTTCTGGTAGTGGGAGGGAAGGGTGGGTCGGTGGTTATGTTGGAGGATCTGTTCATGATGGAAGTTTTCATGGGGGAAGGAAAATTGCCATGAAGGGGGCGCCGGACTTGCCAGCATTATTTATTGGTTATTGGGAAGTATACAACCATTTTCAGGAAGGATTTTTTCTGGGGGGGGGCTAGAGGAGGGGGTTACTCTGGAGAATATTTCCGTGGAGGATGTTTCTTTGGGGTAAGAGACATTTCTATGAAGGGGGCGCCGGATTTCCAAGCATTAGAAATTAAATCGATCATTAGACGATCAGAAATTAAATACAAAAAAAAACAAGTTTTTTCAACTGAAATGTAAGAAGGAATATTAGAACTTAAAACGAACAGAAATTATAACGTATGTGAGGGGGTTCTCCCCCAAGTTAATACCTCGCTCTTTACGCTACAGTTTTTTTTAGTGCTTTCAAAAGAGCTATCTATTCTAATTAAACGGCCTTTGTGATTCAGGGGTTTGTGAATCAAAATTTTTTTTAACTTTTAACGTAAAGAGCGTGGTATTGACTAAGGGGAGAACCCCTTCATATACGTGATAACATATACGTAATAAAAAAACAATAAAAAAACAAGCGACACGGCTCAATAGTAATCGAAACTTTTAAAAAACGGAATTTTGATGTCAGTAAATGTATCAAAAGAATGTGTTTAAAATGCTGATCCTAAATATATAAATTTTATTAAGTTTAGTATTACTCATCAAAGGCTACAGGCCTGAGAAAAATTTACTCGACTTTTTTAAAGAGGGGGGAAACATCCCCTACAAGTGAAAGAATTTTAATGAAAATCACACCGTCAGAATTCAGCGTATCAGAAAACCCTATTACATAGGTTTCAAGCTCATATCTGCAAAAAATCTGCAACTTTGTATTTTTGCCAGAAGAAAAATATACGAATATAGAAGTTAGTTACGTAAGTTAATTTGTAAAGACATCCATTTAGCAAAAGAAAAGTAAAATTTTTATGCAAATAAAAGCTGCATTAACTAAAAAACGATCAGAAATTAAATAAAAAAAACAAGTTTTTTAAACTGAAAGTAAGGAGCGACATTAAAAATTAAAACGAACAGAAATTATTCCGTATATGAAAGGGGCTGTCCCCTCCTCAACGCCTCACTCTTTACGCTAAAGTTTCACTCTGTTTCGTAATTTTATTTTTTAAAAAACAATAAAAAACTTTAGCGTAAAGAGCGAAGCGTTGAGGAGGGGACAGCCCCTTTCATATACGGAATAATTTCTGTTTCGTTTTAACTTTTAATGTCGCTCCTTACTTTCAGTTTAAAAAACTTGTTTTTTTTTATTTAATAATATAAAGAAATAAATAGACCTTATAACAAGTTATGCTTAGATTAAATATGAAAACAAATCTTAAAACGAAAAACCATTTTGCTATTGAAGTATAAATGAAACTTAAAATGAACCGAAACTAAATAAACAATCAATGCAAACAAACATACAATAGATATTAATGTAAAATAATGAATAAATCTTAAAACGAGTGAAACTTAAATTGAATCCGCAAATCCAGCTTAAAAGGAACAAAAATCACTACAAAAAAGAGTTTGGGTATCGTCTCCTTCTCTCACTGTAAAAGTCTAAAACCTACTGCGTCATAGGTGCTTTACTGAAAACTATATGCGGTCTTGGAAAGTTTAAACAACATCAAATTGAATATTGATATATAATGATATTAATTGTTGAAAGATCAATCAGTTCAAGAATTTATTTCACTGTAATTTTATTTTTCATTTTCAATGCTGTAAGAACTTGAAAATAAAATATTTGCAATGTAATACAATTGGCGTTTTCAGTGAAACACCAATGACGCAGTAGGCTTTTGGTTTTTCTCAAACAGTTCGTGGTAACGAACTGTAAGTAAAGTTTGACCCTGCTCAATAGTAACTGAAACTCCAAACAACGGAATATACCAATAGATACATCAACAGAACCAGATTTTAATGCTGATTTCAAATATATAAGTTTCTCAAGTTTAGTATCACCCATCAAAAGTTACGCACCTGAGAAAATTTGCCTGATTTTCAAAAAAAAGGAAAAAAACACCCCCTTAAAAGTTATAGAACCTCAATGAAAGGGGCTGTCCCCTCCTCGCCAACTCGCTTTTTACGCTAAAGTTTTTATTGTTTTAAAAATAGAGTTGTGAGAAAGAGTCAAACTTTATCGTAAAGAGCAAGGCGTCGAGGAGGGGACAGCCCCTTTCATATACGGAATAATTTCTGTTTGTTTTAAGTTTTAATGTCGCTCCTTACTTTCAGTTAATTTTTTTTTTTTTATTGAATTAAAAGTTAAGGAAGGGGGCAGTATTCAAACTCTTGTTTGTAGTGAAACTATATTCGTCCTGAACAACTTTAGAAGGAACTAATAAATAAAACTGAATATTTTATGTATAATGATATTAAGTGCTGAAGGCTCAGTGAGTGAGAACTTTTACAGTTAGAGAAGGAGGCGATATCCAGACTCTTGCTTGTAGTGATTTTTGTTCGTTTCAAGCTTGATTTGCATATTAAGTTTAATTTTAACTAGTTTTAAGATTTATTTATTCATTTACATTAATATCTATTGTACGTTTGTTTGAATTAATTGTTTATTTAATTTCTGTTCGTTTTAAGTATCAGTTATAATTCAATAGCAAAATATATTTTTTTTCGTTTTAAGCTTGATTTTCATATTCAATCTAAGCATTACTCGCTTTAAGATCTATTTATTTATTTATATTATTACTTGTTGTATGTTTTTTGCTATGATTGTTTTTTTAATTTCTGTTCGTTTTGGGTTTAATTTTTTATTTAATAGTAATTTCTGGTTGTTTTTTGAGTTTGAATTTTAACAGGTATTTGTATCTGCTGAGCTTAAGTTTAAAATGGCCTTTACTTTTCATTTAAAAACTTGTTTTTCGAAAAGTTTTTTTTTTAATTAATATACAGAAAGGCTGATCGTATAAACTTCAGAGAGGGCTCAATGGGATTGGTAATATAAAGTTCTAAAGTTTGAAATGCATCTGATACAAATTTTGAAATCGCCATTTGTTGTCATAGAAAGTTCAAAAAATGCTCATTCGATTAGAAATTGAAAGGGTCAGTGCCCTTTTTATTGGTCAAAAGGGATTGGCAACAAGCCACCACCCCCAACCCCCATGCCCATCATTTTCCAAAACACAACAAATCAAAATTTTGAGATAGTGATTTTGTTCAGCGTAGTTGAAAGGTCTGAAAATTATGCCTTTGACAACCTCCCATACCTTCACAAGACCAGAACACAATTTGCGCTTACTAACAAATGGCTGTCGATTGTCATTTTAGTACGCATGTACTAATATTTATTATTTTAAATTTAAATATTTTTTTATTTATTAAAGCTAAAAAATTTAACCATTTTAAATGTAATTAAGAGTCAACTTTTAAGAGTCAAAAGTGAATCGAGGGACATATGCCCCCCCCCCCCAAGCTAATCATTCTCCAAAACATATCCCATCGAAATTTAAAGAGAGCTATTTTGTTCAGTATTATACTGGGGATCAGTATTGGGGATATAGCCTCCCCACTTTCTTCAGGAGATGGGTTGTAAGTTAAATAAATCGTTCATTGTTTACACATGGTATTAATTAAAAACACGTTTTCCATCAAATAAGTTTTTCAAACAAGTAAAGAACTCCATTACAATACAAATTGATTGATTGATTGGATTAAACTTTATTAGACCAAACAAAACAAACACAATTTTAAACATTTGACAAGTAGCCGTTCAAGAAGAAACAAAGCTCTGAGGACAAGCGACCACAACAACCAATATCAATAAATTCATCTAAATAACTCAATATTTATAGATATATATACACATACACATATAATAATAACAAGTAAAATAAATATCAAAAATCAATCTCTCTCGTCAAAAAAAAAAAAAAAAAAAAAAAAAAAAAAAAAAAAAAAAAAAAAAAAAATCAGTAAAGTACATTATATCTTATGTTTAGAATGCATATGGGTTTTGAACCGTACACATATTAATTTCTGCTCGTTTTGAGTTTGACTCTGTTACTTATTTTAATTTCTGTTCGTTTTGGGTTTCATCTATTTATTGATACTAATTTGTGTATAGTTGTATGCTTGGTAGATCGTTTGATTTTATTTCTGTTCATTTTTGGTTTAATGGAGTTCTTTACTTTTTTTTGAAAAACTAATTTGTGGAAAAATTATTTTTTTAACAAATTTCTTTTCCTTTTGTATTGACTTTGTCTTTTTCAGATAAAAATAAAATAATAGTTTGAATCTTTCTGTCATTCATTATAGTTTGGCGCTATTTATTATGCTGGAGAAACTTATTCGGAAATTTTGAACAACATAAACTCTTTGTACCGAAAAATTATATCTATGCTCTTTCACAGCTTGAATACAATTACAATGTTTTGATTTAGTAAAATTTTAAGAGCAAAAGTAGCAATAGAAGTGGCCCCAAAAACCCCCCATGCCCATCAGTTTCCAAATAAAAACAAATCAAAATTTTGAGATAGTGATTTTGTTCAGCGTAGTTGAAAAAGTCTGGAAATTATGCCTTTGACAACCTCCCATTCCTTCACAAGACCAGAACACAATTTGCCCTAACTAACAAATGGCTGTTGAATGTCATTTTAGTACACATATACTGATATCTATTCCTTTAAGTTTAAACATTTTTTTATTCATTAAAGTTAAAAAAAGTTAAACCATTTTAAATGTAATTAAGAGTCACAATAGTAGTGTTTAATTTAGTCATATACATCTTCTATTTGACCTGATAAATAAAAGTCAATACCATTCCCGCAAAATTATGTCTATGCTCTTTCAGAGCCTGAATACAATTACACTGTTTTGATTTAGTAAAGATTTAAGAGCAAAAGTAGTAATAGAAGTGGCCCCCAAAATTTGAACTTAATACCCTCACTCGTTCTTGGTATATTCCTAACATGTCTTATTGGCAACCAGCATACAAACAGTGTGTTTTGATTTAATTTTAAAGCAACATTTAGTTTTTAAGCTTAATGGGCAAATTACACAACTTTAGGAGTTGACCTGCCCATAACCCTAGAGATATAGTTACTAGACAATTCAGCTATGCTGAGCAAATTGGCTGTATTAAAATTTTGATTGATAGTGTCAAGGAAATTATGAGCTAAAGAGGAGGGCTGGTAAACGTGTTCAGACTCTTCAAAATAGAGCGATGCGTCTTATTGGTGGGTATGTTGAAGGTGTAAATAACACTTCAGCTTGCTTCAACAAGTTGCAAGTGTTGAATGTAGGACAGCTACGAGACTACCCAAATAGGAATTTTGCTTATCAATGCTGGAATGATGTTAGTCCAGAGGTTTTTCGTGATTATTTTAATGATAATAGGTCTTTGCACCATTATGAAACTCGTCATGCTAGTGATTTTATTGTTCCGAATAGAAGTGGAACCAGGGCCGGCTTCCATACTAGATTTTCAGGACCTAATGTGTGGAACTCTATTCCGGAGAGCATTCGGGCGGCTGAGCACCTGGGTTATTTAAAATAAATTGAAAAAATATTTGTTAGGTCAAGGTTCATAGTTTTTTTTTTTTTTTTTTTGTTATTGTTATTATTATTTATCTTTATTATTATTATTATTATTAAATGAATTGATGAGAGATTGATTGATTTCTTTTTCTTTTTTTTTTGTAGTGTTTGTATGTAATTTGCGTGTGTTGTTTTTTTAAGTAGTGTATGTACCCGCCCAGTCGCAAGTGCTTTTTGGTATCTTTCTTGGGGCGGGTATTGGCATATTTGTTAAATGTATTTTGATGTTAAATAAATGAACTGAACTGAACTGAACTGTCCTCCAATCATTTTTGACTCTTAAGAGGGCACTCGAACTTTTAACTGTCGATCAAATTAGCTCCTTTAAAATATCAATTATATTACTAGCTATGAAAGAGCATCGCTGCCTTTGTCCATATATGCCCTATAGTGCTTATATGCACTTTTAAATACGTGCATGCCTATAGTTTTTTCGCTTTATTGAAACTCCTCCTAAAGGTGCCTAAAAGTTTCAACTTAATGCCATTATTGTCGTTAGTTACAACCTATGAAGGTATGGAAGTGAAATTTTTAGAGAATATTTCTGTTGTACGAATGATAACCTGCCATCCGTATGCGGGTTGTCAAAAGGGCATATCAGCAATATCTTAGGAAAAGTTTCGTGTGTGAATCTAAAACTTACAACGCTTGTTATGGGGAATGTTGAACTAACCAAAACACAATATTTGAATCATAGTACCAATACTTCTAAAAACTACTGCTACTATTACTATTACTGCTACTACTACTACTGCTACTAAGGCTAAGACTACTACTATTAAGTGTACTCCCTACTACTCGTACTATATTTACTGGTGCTACTATTACATATAATAAACCGAAGAGTATTAAGGCGAAAATTTTGGGCAATATTGTAACTGTATTAAAATAAATCGAAAAACAACTGTGCCCATAGGCCTATTAGTTGTCAAGAGGACGCATCAGTAATGCTTCAGGACCGGTTGAGGGCATTAAGTTAAAACTTTCATCGTGTGTTGAAGGGAATGCTGACAAAAAGGTGCTTTTCCATACTGCTACTAGTGCTACTTCTGGTACTACAACTATTGCTACGCATAATTACTGAACCTTTCAACAACGCTAAAAAATTGATGTCTCAAAACTTTGTTTAGATATTTTTTATGGGAAATTATGGGCACGGAAGACCTTTCTCTCAGATCACTTTGACTCTTAAACAGGGCAGTATAACTTGAAATTTAAAATAAATGAGACCCACTTGAATTAAATATGATCACCCATTCCATTAAAAACCTTATATGCCCCCAGGGCATAACTTAAAGCCCTTGCCCCAGGGCTTTGGAGGTTTGTGCGAACCTGGAAATATTGTTATATGTTCTTTGGACTATCTAAATTAAAATTGGGATCGCACAATGTCAATCAGTTTGCATTTGGTGAAAAAAGAGGTAGTTGGGCGGGGGGGGGGGTGCTAATCGACCTCCATCATTATTGAATCTTAAAAGGGAACTAGAACTTCTGATTTCAACCAAATGAGCCACCTCTAAAGCTTATACAACCATCTCTTCCAGAAGAGCCTTAAATGCCCCCGGGGCATAACTTACAACCTTGTTCTTTTTAACCCTTTAACATCTATTGTTTGTTTGTTTGCGTTGCTTGTTTATTTTATTTCTGTTCGTTTTAAGTTTCATTTATACTTCAGTAGCAGAATATTTTTTTCTGTTTTAAGCTTGATTTTCATATTTAATCGAAGCATTACTTGCTATAAGATCTATTTATTCATTTATATTATTACTTGTTTTTTATGGTTTTTGCTATGATTGTTTATTTAATTTCTGTTCGTTTTGGGTTTCATTTCTTCTTTAATAGTAATTTCTGGTTGTTTTGAGTTTGAATTTTATCAAGTATTTGCATCTGCTGAGCTTAAGTTTAAAATGGCCTTTACTTTTCTTTTAGAAACTTATTTTTCAGAAAGTTTTTTTTTAATAATATATAGAAAGGCTGATCGTATAAACTTCAGATGGGGCTCATTTGATTGGTATATAAATTTCCACGGTTCTTTTTTAGAGATTAAATGTGATCGAAGTGTTGAAACTCACCCAAACCTCGTATTTCCCGAAATGTATCTGATACATATTTTGAAATGGCCATTTGTTGTCGTAGAAAGTTCAAAAAATGCTCATTCAATTATAAATTGAAAAGGCCAGTGTCCTTTTTATTGGTCAAAAGTGATTGGCAACAAGCCACCATCCCCACCCCCCATGCCCATCATTTTCCAAATCACAGCAAATCCAAACTTTGAGATAGTCATTTTTTCAGCGCTGTTGAAAGGTTTGGAAATTATGCCTTTGACAACGTACCATACCTTCACAAGACCAGAACCCAATTTGCGTTTTACTACAAAATGGCTGTCGATTGTCAGTTTAGTACACATATACTGACATTTATTCCTTTAAGTTTAAATAATTTTTTAATTTATTAAAGTTAAAAAAGTTTAACCACATTTTAAATGTAATTAAGAGTCAGTTATTAAGAGTCAAAAGTGAATCGAGGAACATATGCCCCCCTCCCCCAAGCCAATTATTCCCAAAAACATATCCGATCGAAATTTTAAGAGAGCTATTTTGCTCAGAATTGTACTGGGGATCAGTATTGGGGATGTAACATTCCCAGTGTCTTCAGGAGAAGGGCTGTAAAATAGGTAAATCGTTCATTGCTTACAAATCGAAATATTTAAAAACACTTTTTCCACCAAATAAGTTTTTCAAAAATTTAAAGAACTCCACTACACTACAAATTGATTGATTGATTGGATTAAGCTTTATTAAAAAAAAAAAAAACTACACAATTTAAACATTTAACAAGTAGCCATTCAAGAAGAAACAAAGCTCTGAGGACGAACGACTACAACAACCAATACAAATAAATTCATCTAAATAACTCAATATATATACATATTCACACACATATAATAATAAGAAGTAAAATAAATATAAAAAATCAATCTCCGTCGTCAAAAAAAAAAATTCCCATCTGAATTAAATACGACCCTCCTTTCCATGAAAAACTTTATATGTCCCCAGGGCATAACTTAAAGCCCTTGCCCCAGGGCTCTGTGGTTTGTGCCAATCCTGGAAGCATTGCTATATTTTCTTTGGACTATTTTAAATAAAACTGGGATGGCACAATTTCAATCAGTTGTATTCAGTGAAAAGAGGGGTAGTTGGGCTGGGGAGGGGGGGTGCTACTCGACCTCCATAATTATTGACTTTTAAAAGCGAACTAGAACTTTTGATTTCAACCAAATGAGCCACCTCTAAAGCTTATACAACCATCTCTTCCAGAAGAACCTTAAATGCCCCAGGGGCATAACTTACAACCTTTGTTCTTTTTAACCCTTTAATATCTATTGTATTTTTTGCATTGCTTGTTTATTTTATTTCTGTTCGTTTTAAGTTTCATTTATACTTCAGTAGCAAAATATTTTTTTCCATTTTAAGCTTGATTTTCATATTTAATCGAATAATTACTTGCTATAAGATCTATTTATTCATATATATTATTACATGTTGCATGGTTTTTGCTATGATTGTTTATTTAATTTCTGCTCGTTTAGGTTTCATTTATTCATTAATAGTAATTTCTGGTCGTTATGAGTTTTGAAGTTTAACAGGTATTTGCATCTGCTGAGCTTAAGTTTAGAATGGCTTTTACTTTTCTTTTAAAAACTTATTTGTCGAAAAGTTTCTTTTTTTAATTAATATATAGAAAGGCTGATCGTGTAAACTTCAGATGGGGCTCATTGGATTGGTAATATAAATTTATAGTGTTCTTTTAAAGATTGAATGTGATCGAAGTGTTGAAACTCACCACCCAAACCTCGTATTTCCCGAAATGTATCTGATACAAATTTTGAAAAGGTCATTTGTTGTCGTAGAAAGTTTTAAAAAATGCTCATTCAATTATAAATTGAAAAGGCCAGTGCCCTTTTTATTGGTCAAAAGTGACTGGCAACAAGCCACCACCCTCATCCCCATACCATCATTTTCCAAAACACAACAAATCCAAACTTTGAGATTGTCATTTTTTCAGCGAAGTTGAAAGGTTTGGAAATTATGGCTTTGACAAACTACCATACCTTCACAAGACCAGAACAAAGTGTGCGTTTTACTACAAAATGGCTGTCGATTGTCAGTTTAGTACACATATACTGATATTTGTTCCTTTAAGTTTAAATAACTTTTTTTATTTATTAAAGTTAAAAAAGTTAAATCATTTTAAATGTAATTAAGAGTCACTTTTTAAGAGTCAAAAATGATTCGAGGAAACATATGAGTAGAAAGGCCTTATTGACTCCCACGAGAACACCGTGCTGCCAGCTACAATTTAGTTTAATGCTGACGGGACATAATTTATTCAAGGATTATTGATCTGTTGTTGTTTGGCCACGTGTAATGACATGAGGGGTGATTTACATAATCGCTCGGGGAATTATTGATTTATGGAAGGGGAATAAATTGTTTCCGGGGAAGTTTATTAATGTCTGACAGATGACGTCAAGGTCTGACGGATAAACGCTCTTTAGGTCAGAGAGAAAAATTAATATTCTATTTTTAAATAAGGCTTCGGGAAACGTGTAATGACATGAGGGGTGATTTACATAATCGCTAGGGGAATTATTGATTTATGGAAGGGGAATAAATTGTTTCCGGGGAAGTTTATTAATGTCTGACAGATGACGTCAAGGTCTGACGGATAAACATATATAAAACGCTCTTTAGGTCAAAGAGAAAAATTAATATTCTATTTTTAAATAAGGCTTCGGGAAAGGGTTTCTTAGTAATTTGAAATGTGACAGCGCAGGGATGCCAAAAACAAAAGGAACACGCTGAGATTACGTTTAGGGATTATTTGGGTGAAACTGTTTTAGACATTTTAGGGAATTATTTCGGCGAAACAGTTAGAGACATTTTAAAAGATGATTTTAGAAGATGTTTTAGAAGAGGATTTGAGTTTGGTCGTTATAATACACAAGTTCCGTTTGAACAGTGTCGTGAGGTCCCCTACCCCAACCCCAAAGGGCTCCGATCCCCCTACAATCCTCGTTTTTTCACCCTTTTTTGATTTTATTTTTCATTTTGTTACTTTCTCTCCTCTCTGAGTTTCGTTTGTTGATCCCCCTACCCCAACCCCGAAGGAAGCCCCCGGTCCCAAGGGTCCACCGGCCCCCCAAAGGGCCCCCGGTGCCACAAAGGCCCCTGAGCCCCCATTTTTTAATATTTTTTTAAGGCTATATTATATCTTTTCAGAACAAGTTCCTTTCTTAATGTCATTCCTTAACCCATTTTTACAAGTTGAAGTACCAATCCTTTCACCACGACTTTGCTATAAGGCTTTTCGAATACCTCAACATCAAGCAATACCTTTCAAAAGACATTTCAGAGCAACTTCTTTTCTTAATGTTCCCTTCGAAACCCATTTTCCAACTTGAAGTACCTGTCCTTTTCACCAACAACTTTACTTTACAGCTTTTTAGATACCTCAACACCAAGAAATACCTTTCAAAAGGCATTTCAGAGCAAGTTCCTTTCTTAATGTCATTCCTTAAACCATTTTTACAAGTTGAAGTACCCATCTTTTTCACCCACAAATATACTTTTACAGCTTTTTGGATTCCTCAACATCAAGCCATACCTTTCAAAAGGCATTTCAGAGCAACTTCTTTTCTTAATGTCCCTTCTAAACCCATTTTACCACACTTGAAGCAGCCATCCTTTTCACCCACAATTATACTTTACAGCTTTTTTGGATACCTCAACACCAAGAAATACCTGTTCAAAAGACACTTCAGAGCAAGTTCCTTTGTTAATGTCCCTTCTAAACCCATTTTACAAGTTGAAACATCCATCCCTTTCACCCACAACTATACTTTACAGCTTTTTGGATACCTCAACACTAAGAAATACCTTTCAAAAGCCATTCCAGAGCAAGTTCCTTTCTTAATGTCCCTTCTAAACCCATTTTCCAACTTGAAGTACCCATCCTTTTCACCCACAACTTTACTTTACAGCTTTTTTGGATACCTCAACACCAGAAATACCTTTCAAAAGACATTTCAGAGCAAGTTCCTTTCTTAATGTCCCTTCTAAACCCACTTTACAAGTTGAAGCATCCATCCTTTTCACCCACAACTTTACTTTACAGCTTTTTTGGATACCTCAACACCAAGAATACCTTTCAAAAGGCATTTCAGAGCAAGTTCCTTTCTCTAATGTCCCTTCTAAACCCATTTCCCAACTTGAAGTATCCATCCTTTTCACCCACAACTTTACTTTACGGCTTTTTGAATTCCTCAACACCAAGAAATACCTTTCAAAAGGCATTTCAGAGCAAGTTCCTTTCTTAATGTCATTCCTTAACCCATTTTCCAACTTGAAGTACCCATCTTTTTTACCCACAACTTTACTTTACAGCTTTTTTGGATACCTCAACATCAAGCAATACTTTTCAAAAGACAGAATATTTCAATAGTGTTTTGTCGTGGTTTACCTAGTCATAGTTACATTCTCTTGATTTTCAACGTTCATTGCAGATTTCTATCGTTGAAATGCATGAGTTGGAATATTTCAGTAGTGTTTTATTGTGGTTTACCTTATCACAGTTAAATTTTCTTGATTTTCAAAGTTCATTTAGAATTTCTTGCGTTGAAATGCAAGAGTTAGAATATTTCAGTAGTGTTTTGATGTGGTTTACCTTGTCACAGTTACATTTTCTTAACTTTTCAAAGTTCATTTTGGTTTTCTTTCGTTGAAATGCAAGAGTTGGAATATTTCAGTAGTGTTTTGTTGTGGTTTACCTTGTCACACTTACATTCTCTTAATTTTTCAAAGTTCATTTCGAATTTCTTTCGTTGAAATGCAAGAGTTGGAATATTTCAGTAGTATTTTGTCGTGGTTTACCTTGTCACAGTTACATTCTCTTAATTTTTCAAAGTTCATTTTGAATTTCTTTCGTTGAAATGCAAGAGTTGGAATATTTCAGTAGTGTTTTATCGTGGTTTACCTTGCCACAGTTACATTCTCTTGATTTTTCAAAGTTCATTTTGGATTTATCTCATTGAAATGCAAGAGTTGGAATATTTCAATAGTGTTTTGATGTAGTTTACCTTGTCACAGTTACATTCTTGTGATTTTTCAAAGTTCATTGTGAATTTCTTTCAATGAAATGCAAGAGTTGGAACATTTCAGTAGTGTTTTGTCGTGGTTTACCTTGTCGCAATTGCATTTTCTTGATTTTTCAAAGTTCATTTTGAATTTCTTTCATTGAAATGCATGAGTTGGAACATTTCAGTAGTGTTTTGTCGTGGTTTACCATGTCGCACTTACATTTTCTAGATTTTTCAAAGTTCATTTTGAATTTCATTCGTTGAAATGCAAGAGTTGGAATTTCAGTAGTGTTTTGTTGTAGTTTACCTTGTCACAGTTACATTCTCTTGATTTTTCAAAGTTCATTTTGAATTTCTTTCGTTGAAATGCAAGAGTTGGAACATTTCAGTAGTTTTTTGTCGTGGTTTACCTTGTCACAGTTACATTCTCTTGATTTTTCAAAGTTTATTTTGAATTTATTTCATTGAAATGCATGAGTTGGAACATTTCAGTAGTGTTTTTGTTTTGTGGTTTACCTTGTCACAGTTACATTCTCGTGATTTTTCAAAGTTCATTTTGAATTTCTTTCGTTGAAATGCAAGAGTTGGAATATTTCAGTAGTGTTTTGTTGTGGTTTATCGTGTCACAGTTACATTCTCATGATTTTCCAAAGTTCATTTTGATGGATTACCTTGTCACAGTTACATTCTCGTGATTTTTCAAAGTTCATTTTGAATTTCTTTCGTTGAAATGTAAGAGTTGGAATATTTCAGTAGTGTTTTGTTGTAGTTTACCTTGTCGCAGTTACATTCTCTTGATTTTTCAAAAATCATTGTGAATTTCTTTAATTGAAATGCAAGAGTTGGAACATTTCAGTAGTCTTTTGTCGTGGTTTACCTTGTCGCAATTACATTCTCTTGATTTTTCAAAGTTCATTTTGAATTTATTTCATTGAAATGCATGAGTTGGAACATTTCAGTAGTGTTTTGTCGTGGTTTACCTTGTCGCAGTTACATTTTCTAGATTTTTCAAAGTTCATTTTGAATTTCATTCGTTGAAATGTAAGAGTTGGAATATTTTAGTAGTGTTTTGTTGTAGTTTACCTTGTCACAGTTACATTCTCTTGATTTTTCAAAGTTCATTTTGGTTTTCTTTCGTTGAAATGCATGAGTTGGAACATTTCAGTAGTGTTTTGTCGTGGTTTACCTTGTCACAGCTACATTCTCTTGATTTTTCAAAGTTCATTTTGGTTTTCTTTCGTTGAAATGCATGAGTTGGAACATTTCAGTAGTGTTTGGTCGTGGTTTACCTTGTCACAGTTGCATTCTCGTGATTTTTCGAAGTTAATTTTGAATTTCTTTCGTTGAAATGCAAGAGTTGGAATATTTCGGTAGTGTTTTGTTGTGGTTTATCGTGTCACAGTTACATTCTCTTGATTTTCCAAAGTTCATTTTGAATTTCTTTCGTTGAAAAACAAGACTTGGATTATTTCAGTAGTGTTTTATCGTGGTTTACCTTGTGTCACAGCTACATTCTCTTGATTTTTTCAAAGTTCATTTTGATTTTTTTCATTGAAATGCAAGAGTTGGATTATTTCAGTAGTGTTTTATCGTGGTTTACCTTGTCACAGCTACATTCTCTTGATTTTACAAAGTTCATTTTGGATTTTTTTTTTCGTTGAAAATGCAAGAGTTGGAATAATTCAGTAGTGTTTTGTCCTGGTTTCACCTGTCAAACTTTCATTCTCTTGATTTTTCAAAGTTCATTTGAATTTCTTTCATTGAAGTGCAAGAGTTGGATTATTTCAGTAGTGTATTGTCATGGTTTACCATGTCGCAGTTACATTCTCTTAATTTTTCAAAGTTCATTTTGAATTCTTTCGTTGAAAAACAGGAGTTGGAATATTTCAGTAGTGTTTTGTCATGGTTTACCATGATACAGTTACATTCTCTCGATTTTTCAAAGTTCTTTTGAATTTCTTTCATTGAAATGAAAGAGTCGGATTATTTCAGTGGTGTTTTGTCATGGTTTACCATTTCACAGTTACATTCTCTTAATTTTTCAAAGTTCATTTTCGATTATTTTCGTTGAAATGTAAGAGGTGGATTATTTCAGTAGTGTTTCGTCGTGGTTTACCTTGTCACAGTTACATTGTCTTGATTTTTCAAAGTTCATTTTGAATTTCTTTCGTTGAAATGCAAGAGTTGGAATATTTCAGTAGTGTTTTGTCATGGTTTACCATGTTACAGTTACATTCTCTTAATTTTTTCAAAGTTCATTTTGAATTTCTTTCATTGAAATGCAAGAGTTGGATTATTTCAGTAGTGTTTTGTCGTGGTTTACCATTTCAAAGTTACATTCTCTTGATTTTTCAAAGTTCATTTTGAATTTCTATCGTTGAAATGCAAGAGTCTGAATATTTCACTAGTGTTTTATATCTGGGTTGATGTTTGGTTAGGTTAGGTTAGGTTAGCTAAGTTAGGTTAGGTTTACTAAGTTAGGTTAGGTTAGCTAGTATACATTTCTCCATATTTAAGTTAGGTTAGGTTAGGCTAGATTAAGTTATGTTAGGTTTAGTTAGGTTAGGTTAGACTAGATTAAGTTATGTTAGGTTTGGTTAAGTTAGGTTAGGTTAGGTTAGCCTACGTACGCGCGCGTACGTAGGCTAACCTAACCTAACCTAACTTAACCAAACCTAACATAACCAAACCTAAAAATCAAGAGAATATAGCTGTGACAAGGTAAACCCCGATGAAACACTACTGAAATAATCCAACTCTTGCATTTCAATGAAAATAATCAAAATGAACTTTGAAAAAATCAAGAGAAAAGTAACTGTGACACGATAAACCACAACAAAACATTACTGAAATATTCCAACTCTTGCATTTCAACGAAAGAAATTCAAAATGAACTTTGAAAAATCACGAGAATGTAACTGTGACAAGGAAAACCACGACAAAACACTACTGAAATGTTCCAACTCATGCATTTCAATAAAAGAAATTCAAAATGAACTTTTGAAAATCAAGAGAATGTAACTGTGACAAGGTAAATCACAACAAAACACTACTGAAATATTCCAACTCTTGCATTTCAACGAAAGAAATTCAAAATGAACTTTGAAAAATCAAGAAAATGTAACTGCGACAAGGTAAACTACAACAAAACACTACTGAAATATTCCAACTCTTGCATTTCAATGAAAGAAATCCGCCATGAACGTTGAAAATCAAGAGAATGTAACTGCGACAAGGTAAACCATGACAAAACACTACTTAAATAATCCAACTCTTGCATTTCAATGAAAGAAATCCACAATGAACTTTGAAAATCAAAAGAATGTAACTGTGACAAGGTAAACCATGACAAAACACTACTGGAATAATCCAACTCTTGCATTTCAATGAAAGAAATTCAAAATGAACTTTGAAAAATCAAGAAAATGTAACTGTGACAAGGTAAATCACAACAAAACACTACTGAAATATTCCAACTCATGCATTTCTACGATAGAAATTCAAAGTGAACATTGAAAAATTAAGAGAATGTAACTGTGACAAGGTAAATCATGACAAAACACTACTGAAATATTCCAACTCTACCATTTCAACGAAAGAAATCCAAAATGAACTTTGAAAAATCATGAAATATTCCAACTCTTGCATTTCAACAAAGAAATTCAAAATGAACTTTGAAAAATTAAGAGAATGTAACTGTGACTAGGTAAACCATGACAAAACACTATTGAAATATTCCAACTCTTGCATTTCAATGAAAGAAATTCAAAATGGACATTGAAAAATTAAGAGATGTAAGTGTGACATGGTAAACCACAACAAAACACTACTGAAATATTCCAACTCTTTCATTTCACCGAAATAAAACCAAAATTAACTTTGAAAAATCAAGTGAAAGTAACTGTGATAAGGTAAACCACATCAAAACCCTACTGAAATATTCCAACTCTTGCATTTCACTGAAATAAAACCAAAATGAACTTTGAAAAATTAAGAGAATGTAAGTCTGACAAGGTAAACCATGACAGAACACTATTGAAATATTCCAACTCTTTCATTTCATTGAAAGAAATTCAAAATGAACTTTGAAAAATTAATAGAATGTAACTGTGACAAGGTAAACCACTACAAAACACTACTGAAATATTCCAACTCTTACATTTCAATGATAGAAATTCAAAAATGAACTTTGAAAAATTTGTGACATGGTAAACCACAACAAAACACTACTGAAATATTCCAACTCTTGCATTTCACCGAAATAAAACCAAAACGAACTTTGAAAAATCAAGAGAATGTAACTGTGACAAGGTAAACCACATCAAAAAACACTACTGAAATATTCCAACTCTTGCATTTCACCGAAATAAAACCAAAATGAACTTTGAAAAATTAGAGAATGTAAGTCTGACAAGGTTAACCATGACAAAACACTATTGAAATATTCCAACTCTTTCATTTCATCGAAAGAAATTCAAAATGAATTTTGAAAATTAAGAGAATGTAACTGTGACAAGGTAAACCACTACAAAACACTACTGAAATATTCCAACTCTTACATTTCAATGATAGAAATTCAAAATGAACTTTGAAAAATTAAGAGAATGTAACTGTGACAAGGTAAACCACAACAAAAACACTACTGAAATATTCAAACTCTTGCATTTCAACGAAAGAAATTCAAATGAACTTAGAAGAATCAAGAGAATGTAACTGTGACATGATAAACCATGACAAAACACTACTGAAATTTTCCAACTCTTGCATTTCAATGAAAGAAATTCAAAATGAACTTTGAAAAATCAAGAAAATGTAAGTGTGACAAGGTAAACCACAACAAAACACTACTGAAATATTCCAGCTCTTGCATTTCAACGATAGAAGTTCAAAATGAACTTTGAAAAATTAAGAGAATGTAACTGTGAGTGGGTAAATCATGTCAAAACACTACTGAAATATTCCAACCCTTGCATTTCAACGAAAGAAATCGACACTGAACTTTGAAAAATCAAGAGAATGTAACTGTGACAAGGTAAACCACGACAAAACACCACTGAAATAATCCAACTCTTGCATTTAAATGAAATAAATTCAAATGAACTTTGAAAAATCAAGAGAATGTAACTGTGACACGATAAACCACAAAAAAACACTACTGAAATATTCCAACTCTTGCATTTCAACGAAAGAAATTCAAAATGAACTTTGAAAAATCATGAGAATGTAACTGTGACAAGGTAAACCACGACAAAACACTACTGAAATGTTCCAAATCATGCATTTCAACGAAAGAAAACCAAAATGAACTTTGAAAAATCAAGAGAATGTAGCTGTGACAAGGTAAACCACGACAAAACACTACTGAAATGTTCCAACTCTTACATTTCAATGAAAGAAATTCAAAATGAACTTTGAAAAATCAAGAGAATGTAACTGTAACAAGGTAAACTACAACAAAACACTACTGAAATATTCCAACTCTTGCATTTCAACGAATGAAATTCAAAATGAACTTCGAAAAATCTAGAAAATGTAACTGCGACAAGGTAAACTACAACAAAACACTACTGAATTATTCCAACTCTTGCATTTCAACGAAAGAAATTCAAAATGAACTTTGAAAAATCACAAGAATGTAACTGTGACAAGGTAAACCACGACAAAACACTACTGAAATGTTCCAACTCTTACATTTCAATGAAAGAAACTCAAAATGATCTTTGAAAAATCAAGAGAATGTAACTGTAACAAGGTAAACTACAACAAAACACTACTGAAATATTCCAACTCTTGCATTTCAACGAATGAAATTCAAAATGAACTTCGAAAAATCTAGAAAGTGTAACTGCGACAAGGTAAACTACAACAAAACACTACTGAAATATTCCAACCCTTGCATTTCAACGAAAGAAATCGACACTGAACTTTGAAAAATCAAGAGAATGTAACTGTGACAAGGTAAACCACGACAAAACACCACTGAAATAATCCAACTCTTGCATTTCAATGAAAGAAATTCAAATGAACTTTGAAAAATCAAGAGAATGTAATTGCGACAAGGTAAACCACGACAAAACACTACTGAAATGTTCCAACTCTTGCATTTCAATGAAAGAAATTCACAATGAACTTGAAAAATCAAGAGAATGTAACTGCGACAAGGTAAACTACAACAAAACACTACTGAAATATTCTAACTCTTGCATTTCAACGAAAGAAATTCACAATGAACTTTGAAAAATCAAGAGAATGTAACTGCGACAAGGTAAACTACAACAAAACACTACTGAAATATTCCAACTCTTGCATTTCAACGAAAGAAATGAACTTTGAAAAATCACAAGAATGTAACTGTGACAAGGTAATCCATCAAAATGAACTTTGGAAAATCATGAGAATGTAACTGTGACACGATAAACCACAACAAAACACTACTGAAATATTCCAACTCTTGCATTTCAACGAAAGAAATTCAAAATGAACTTTGAAAAATCACGAGAATGTAACTGTGACAAGGCAAACCACAACAAAACACTACTGAAATGTTCCAACTCATGTATTTCAATGAAATAAATTCAAAATGAACTTTGAAAAATCAAGAGAATGTAACTGTGACAAGGTAAACCACGACAAAACACTACAGAAATGTTCCAACTCTTGCATTTTCAACGAAAGAAATTCAAAATGAACTTTGAAAAAAAAATCAAGAGAATGTGACTGTGACAAGGTAAATTACAACAAAACACTACTGAAATATTCCAACTCTTGCATTTCAACGAATGAAATTCAAAATGAACTTTGAAAAATCTAGAAAATGTAAGTGCGACATGTTTAAACCACGACAAAACACTACTGAAATGTTCCAACTCATGCATTTCAATGAAAGAAATTCAAAATGAACTTTGAAAAATCAAGAAAATGTAATTGCGACAAGGTAAACCACGACAAAACACTACTGAAATGTTTCCAACTCTTGCATTTCAACGAAAGAAATTCAAAATGAACTTTGAAAAATTAAGAGAATGTAACTGTGACAAGGTAAACCACGACAAAATACTACTGAAATATTACAACTGTTGCATTTCAAACGAAAGAAAACCAAAATGAACTTTGAAAAATCAAGAGAATGTAACTGTGACAAGGTAAACCATGTCAAAACACTACTGAAATATTCCAACTCTTGCATTTCAACGAAAGAAATTTAAAATGAACTTTGAAAAATTAAGAGAATGTAACTGTGACAAGGTAAACCACGACAAAATACTACTGAAATATTCCAACTGTTGCATTTCAACGAAAGAAAACCAAAATGAACTTTGAAAAATCAAGAGAATGTAACTGTGACAAGGTAAACCATGTCAAAACACTACTGAAATATTCCAACTCTTGCATTTCAACGAAAGAAATTCAAAATGAACTTTGAAAAATTAAGAGAATATAAGTGTGACAAGGTAAACCACAACAAAACACTACCGAAATATTCCAACTCTTGCATTTCAACGAAAGAAAACCAAAATGAACTTTGAAAAATTAAGAGAATGTAACTGTGACAAGGTAAACCACGTCAAAACACTACTGAAATATTCCAACTCTTTCATTTCAACGAAAGAAATCCAAAATGAACTTTGAAAATCAAGAGAATGTAACTGTGATAAGGTAAACCACAATAAAACACTACTGAAATATTCCAACTCGTGCATTTCAACGAAAGAAATCTGCAATGAACGTTGAAAATCAAGAGAATGTAACTATGACTAGGTAAACCACGACAAAACACTATTGAAATATTCGGTCTTTTGAAAAGTATTGCTTGATGTTGAGGCATCCAAAAATCTGTAAAGTAAAGTTGTAGGTGAAAAAGATGGGTACTTCAAGTTGGAAAATGGGTTAAGGAATGACATTAAGAAAGGAACTTGCTCTGAAATGCCTTTTGAAAAGTATTTCTTGGTGTTGAGGTATTCGAAAAGCTGTAAAGTAAAGTTTGTGGGTGAAAAGGATGGATACTTCAAGTTGGAAAATGGGTTTAGAAGGGACATTAAGAAAGGAACTTGCTCTGAAATGCCTTGAAAGGTATTTCTTGGTGTTGAGTTATCCAAAAAAGCTGTAAAGTAAAGTTGTGGGTGAAAAGGATGGATGCTTCAACTTGTAAAGTGGGTTTAGAAGGGACATTAAGAAAGGAACTTGCTCTGAAATGTCTTTTGAAAGGTATTTCTTGGTGTTGAGGTATCCAAAAAAGCTGTAAAGTAAAGTTGTGGGTGAAAAGGATGAGTACTTCAAGTTGGAAAATGGGTTTAGAAGGGCATAAAGAAAGGAACTTGCTCTGAAATGGCTTTTGAAAGGTATTTCTTGGTGTTGAGGCATCCAAAAAGCTGTAAAGTATAGTTGTGGGTGAAAGGGATGCATGTTTCACCTTGTAAAATGGGTTTAGAAGGACATTAACAAAGGAACTTGCTCTGATATGTCTTTTGAACAGGTATTTCTTGGTGTTGAGGTATCTAAAGAAGCTGTAAAGTATAATTGTGGGTGAAAAGGATGGCTGCTTCAAGTTGGAAAATGGGTTTAGAAGGGACATTAAGAAAAGAAGTTGCTCTGAAATGCCTTTTGAAAGGTATTGCTTGATGTTGAGGTATCCAAAAAGCTGTAAAGTATAGTTGTGGGTGAAAAAGATGGGTACTTCAACTTGTAAAAATGGGTTAAGGAATTACATTAAGAAAGGAACTTGCTCTGAAATGCCTTTTGAAAGGTATTTCTTGGTGTTGAGGTATCTAAAAAGCTGTAAAGTAAAGTGTGGGTGAAAAGGACAGGTACTTCAAGTTGGAAAATGGGTTTAGAAGGAAAAAAAAAAACTACACAATTTAAACATTTAACAAGTAGCCGTTCAAGAAGAAACAAAGCTCTGAGGACGAACGACTACAACAACCAATACCAATAAATTCATCTAAATAAGTCAATATATATACATATATATACACATACACATATAATAATAACAAGTAAAATAAATATCAAAAATCAATCTCTCTCTTCAAAAAAAAAAAAAAAAAAAAAAAAAAAAAAAAAAAAAAAAAAAAAAAAAAATCCCATCTGAATTAAATACGACCACACTTTCCATGAAAAACCATATTTGCCCCCAGGGCATAACTTAAAGCCCTTGTCCCAGGGTTCTGGGATTTGTGCCAACCCTGGAAGCATTGCTGTATGTTCTTTGGACTATTTTAAATAAAATTGGGATCGCACAATTTCAATCAGTTGCATTTGATGAAAAGAGGGGTAGTTGGCGGGGGGGGGGGCTACTCGACTTCCATCATTATTAACTCTTAAAAGGGAACTAGAACTTCAGATTTCAACCAAATGAGCCACCTCTAAAGCTTATACAACCATCCCTTGCATAACAACCTTAAATACCCCAGGGGCATAACTTACAACCCTTGTTCTCAGGCTCTGGTGGTCTTATCAACCTCAAAAGCCTTGTTATCTGACATTTGGGCTATTTTTAATAAAAGGACTGTCTCAAAATATATCTATTGGATACATCTCAGGTAAAAGACGACGTGCTTGTGTGTATGTGTGGGGGGGGGGGGGCTTTAGCTGTGTTCTGATCACTTTGAATCTTAAAAAGGGCACTAGAACTTATCGAATGAGTCCCCTACAAAGCATATACGACCACCCTTATAATAAGAACCTTATATGCACCAAGGGCATAACTTACAACCTTTTTTCTGAGAGTTGAAGGGGATGGCGGGTTTTTTCCTCACAAACATAATTTCTGAAATAATTTCTGAAACCTTCAACTGCGATGAATGACATTATTATCTTCAAATTTGATTGGAGGGGCTAAGGCAAATGCTGAGCATGGAGGGGGAGGGATGTTTGCTCTCAAATCACTTTGCCTCTTAAACAAAAGGCACTATAACCTCCAATTTCAAATCAAATAACCCCACCTGATGTTTATACGACCGTCCATTAAATAAAAACCTTATATACCCTCAGAATATAACTTAAAACCTTATCCCCAGGCTGCTGGGGGTTTGTGTCATCCTTAAAGACATTATTATGTGTTCTTTGGACTATTTTGAAAACAAAAATTATCCATAATTTCAATCAGATGGGTTTGCTGAAAGGAGGGTTGTAGAAGAGGGGTAGGGTGGGACTAAATGCCGTCCATCACTTTTGACGCTTAAAAGGGAACTAGACCTTCCAATTTTCAACCAAATGAGTCTCTTCTAAAGTTAATCAACCATCCCTTCCATAAAACCATAAATACCCCCAGGGCATAACTTATAGCCCTTTCCCCTTATCTCTGGGGTTTTTTTTCAACCCCAAAAGTCTTGTTAGATGATAAATAGACTATTTTGAATAGAATGGCTATCTCAAAATTTCTATTGGGTGCATTTCGGGACAATACAACGTATGTGTGTGGAAAGTGGAGGGGGGAGTAGCTGCTCACTGAACACTTTGACTCTTAAAAAGAGCACTAGAGCTTCTGATTAGCAATCCAATGAGCCCCTTCTGAATTTGTATGACCACGCTTTCTATAAGGACCTTATATGCCCCCCAGGGCAAAACTTAAAACCCTTGCCCTGAGGATTTGGGGGATTCGTTATTTTCAAAGACATAATTTTCAGACCTTTCGAATGCGTTGAACAAAATTACTATTTCAAAATTTCGATTGTAAGTATTGGAGAAATGATTGGCGTGGGAGGGGGCATTTGCCCTCTCATCACTGTCGGCTATTAATAAAGGCACTAATCCTCTCAATCTTCAATCGAATGAGCCCCTTTTGAAACATCTACGAAAAAACTTTCTATACAAACCTTATGCGCTCCAAGGGCATAACTTACGACCCTTGTCCTGAGGGCTATGGGGGGGGGGGGTGTCATCCTCAAAGATGTAATTTCCAGATGTTTCAACTACGTTGAACAAAATTACCATATAAAAATTTTGATCGGAATGTTTGGAGAAATGATGGGCGTGGGGGGAGAGATTCTTCCATCGATTACTTTCAACTACTAAAAAGGGCAATAACCCTTTAAATTTCCAATCTAATGATCCGTTTTTGAATTCTTTACGTCAATGCTTTCTTTAAAAACTGTATGTTACCTCAGGGCATAACTTACATCCTTAGCCCTTATGGATGGGGGGGGGGGGGGGGTTATACTCAAAGACATAATTTCCGAACCCTTAAACTATGTTCAACAAAGTGGCTATATCAAAATGTTGATCGGAAGTATTTGTGGAAATAATGAGCGTGAGGGGGGGGGGGCATTCATCCTCCGATCACTTTTGACTATTATTAAGGGCACTAGCCCTCTCAATTCCTAATTGAATAAGCCCTTTTTTGAATTTTTTACGACAACACTTTCTATAAAAAATCTTATATGCCCCCAGGGCATAACTTACAACACTTGCCCTGGGGGCTGTGTTGGTTTTTCATCCTCAAAGACATAATTTCGAGACCTTTCTACTACGCTGAACAAAATGGCTATATCAAAATTTTGACTCGATGTGTTAGGAAAAATAGTGGGCGTGAGAGAGGGTTAGTTGCCCTCCAATCACTTTCGACTGTTAAAAAGGGCACTAGTCTTTTCAATTTCCAACCCGAATAATCCCTTTTTGAAGTTTTTACAACAAAACTTTCAAAGGCCATATTAACCGAGTGGATTGGTGCGCTGGATTTACGATCCTTAGTCTGAGAGGACGAGGGTTCCAGTCCTAGTGCACCCAATTATTTGGTTTGGGAAGGGGGGTCAGTGGCGTGATTCTGTAGGTTCAGCCAGAGTTGAAGTAGCTTTAAATGGGTACCTGGAGAAATCTGGGGGAAGGTAAACAGAAAGGGTGTGTGAAAGCACAGGATGGTTTGCCCCCAACCCCCCTTGCACTTTCTGGATGAAGGGCGAAGAAACTGAGATCAGCATGGCCGGTAGGAACTGTAAAGTTTAATGCCGCATTCTTTACCTTACCTTTCTATAAAACCTTATATGCCCCCAGAGCATAACTTACAGCCCTTGCCCTGAGGGCTGTGGGGAGGTGGGTGTCATCCTCAAAGACCTAATATCCGGAACTTTCAACTATGTTGAACAAAATGGCTATCCTAAAATTTTGATTGGATGTGTTTGGGGCGTGAGAGGAGGGTTAGTTGCCCTTCAACCACTTTTGACTATTAAAAAGAGAACTAGCCCTTCCGAGTTCCGATGGAATGAACCCTTTTTGAAGTTTCTTAGACAACTCCTTCGATACGAAGTGCCCTGGTCTAAGCAAAAAAAAAAAAAAAAAATGCATTGTGCCAACATCGTTCTTTACTTAGGCAACGCTATTGCGTTGCCTGTGATATGTTATTGAGAAAGGTATGCATATTTGAACTTTACTTTTCAAGAAGACGAAGGGTATTCAGGTGAGCTGTTCAGAGAATGTTGAGCGGAGTTTTGAAAAAAAAACAAAACACGGCATGTGCATACGGATTGTCAAAAAGGTACAACAAAGGAATAATTGAGTATTTTAATTTGGAAAATTCAGGAAATGATAATAAACGTGATCAAAAAGACAAAATTTGTATGCTATCAATATTACTACAGCTACCACCACTACTACTACCACACTATTCCATTTACAATAGCAAGGGGAAATTTGAACTAAATCAAAAGACGCTTGTGCGCACACATTGTCAAAATAGCCTATCTCAAGAGCTGATTTAGGCATGAAGTTGAAACTTTCAGAGAATACTTTCAGAGAATGCATACCACTGAAGAATATTACTGTTACTGCTACATTTACTACTGCTACCTCAGTATTGCAAAGTCCCCCTACAAGTATTGCAAATACTTGTAGGGCTAAGAGCAATGAAAATGAAAATTTCAAGAAGTATATAAACATACAGGTTATCAAAAGGACATATCAGCAATGTCATAGCAATGGCTAATTGTATTAAGTTAAAACTTCCAGGACTTGATGAGAGGGATGTTCAACTGACCAAAAGGCAAAAGATTAAACTACTGCTGCTAGTGGTGCTACTGCTATTCAGCACTATTATTAGTAATATCCATAATACTACGATGACTACTAATACAATTATGCCTAAGGGTATGAAGGTGAAATTTTCAAGAAATTTTGAGTGGGAAGATGAACTGAATCAGATAATTCCCTCCTTATACAGGTTGTCAAAAGGTTATAACAGCAATATCTTAGGAACAGTTAGGTGTGTGAAGTTGAAGTTAAACAGTGCTTGTTTTGAGAAATGTTGAACTAACCAAAATAAAATATTTGCACCGTAATGCTTCTGCTTCTACTCATACTGTTATTACTGTTACTATTATTACTACCTCTATTACTGCTATTGCCCCTAAAGCTTAGGCTACTACCATTGATTCTTAAGCTACTACTACTACTACTACTGCTATTTAAACTAAGGATATTAAGGTGTAGATTTGGGATATATAGAAGCTGTATGGAACTAACTCGAAACGCACTATTTCCACACAGGTTTTCAAGCGGGACGCATCAGAAATGCTTCAGGAATGGTTGATGTTATGTATTAAGCTGGAGCTTTCATTGTGTATTGAAGGGGATATTGAAGAAACCAAAGGTGCTATGCCCATACTGCTACTAATGCTCCTACAACTATTGCAACTGCGTGAAGCTTCTAAGGCTTATTTAGGCAGATGTTGAACTAAAAAAAAAAAAAAAAAAAAAAAAAAAAAAAAAAATTATGAGCATGTGGACTTTCAAAAAGGTAACAAGGTAATATCTGAAGAACAACTTATATTATTAGTTCAGACCTTTAGGGTAAGTTGTGGGGGATTTTGAACTAGCCAGAAGGCACTATATGTATACTTTTAATGCTATCACTACAGCTAATGTAGCTAATGACGCTAAAGGTATTAAGATGAAACTTTTGGGGAATATTTAGGAGTTTTAGGAACAAAAAATGTTTAGGAACTGTTTTTTAGAAACTGTCTACAAACTTTTAGGAACAAAAAAAACTGTAGTCATGCAGGTTTTCAAAAGAGCATATAAGCAATATCATAGGCAGCACCAGTCTATAACGGCTAGAAATGTCATTGAAACTTTTAAAGAAGCTAATTCGATTCAAAATTAAATGTTCTGGTGCCCTTTTTAAGAGTAACAAGAGATAGGATGGCAAGCGGCCCTTCTGTCAAGCCCCTTTATTTTTAAAAGGCATCCAGTCACAAATTTGGAGACAGTCATTCAGTTTGCATAATAGAAACGGTCCAGCAACAATATCCTTGGGGATATATATATCCACCACGAATGAACAGAATTACTTAAAAAGAACAGAATTTACAATAAATGCAAAAAACTGTAGTCATGCAGGTTTTCAAAAGAGCACATAAAAACCACCACAAATGAACAGAATTACTTTAAAAAGAACAGAATTGACAATAAATGCAAAAAACTGTAGTTATGCAGGTTTTCAAAAGAGCATATAAGCAATATCATGGGCAGCACCAGTCTATAACGGCTAGAAATTTCATTGAAACTTTTAAAGAAGCTAATTCAATTCAAAATTAAAAGTTCTGGTACCCTTTTTAAGAGTAACAAGAGATAGGATGGCGAGCGGCCCTTCTGTCAAGCCCCTTATTTTTAAAAGGGCATCCAGTCAAAATTTGGAGACAGTCATTCTGTTCAAACAGTTCGTGGTAACGAACTGTAAGTAAGGAGCGACCCGGCTCAATGGTGACCGAAACTCTAGAAAATGGTATTTTGATACAATTAGATACATAAAAAGAATTAGATTTTAATGCTGATTTTTCAAATATATATAATTTTCATCAAGTTTAGTCCTACCCATCGAAAGTTACGCGCCCGAGAAAATTTGGCTGATTTTTTTTCGAAAAAAGGGGGGAAAAGACCCCCTAAAAGTTATAGAACCTTAATGAAAATCACACCATCATATTCAGCGTATCAGAGAACCCTACTGTAGAGGTTTCAAGCTCTTATCTACAAAAATGTGGAATTTTGCATTTTTTGCCAGAAGAAAGATCACGGGTGCGTGTTTATTTGTTTTGTTTTTTTTTTGTGTTGTTTGTTTTTTTTTTTTTTCCCAGGGGTGATCGTATCAACCCAGTGGTCCTAGAATATCGTGGGAGGGCTCATTGGAAAGGAAATTAAAAGTTCTAGTGCCCTTTTTAAGTGACCAAAAAAAATGGAGGGCAACTAGGCCCCCTCCCACGCTCATTTTTTCCCAAAGTCACCCGATAAAAATTTTGAGATAGGTATTTTGTTCAGCATGGTCGAAAATATAATAATTATGTCTTTTAGGATGACTTAATCCCCCGAAGTTCCCAGGGGAGGGCTGAAAGTTATGAACTTTACCCAATGTTGACATATAGTATTGGTTATGGGAAGTATACAGACGTTATCAGGGGAGATTTTTTTCTGGTAGTGGGGTGGGGGTTGGTCGGGGGTTATGTGGGAGGATATTTCACGAAGGAAGGGGACGCCGGACTTCCCAGCATTATTTAAAAAAAATCAGAAATTAAATTTAAAAAAAAACAAGTTTTTCAGTGCAACAGCAGCAAACATCAAAACTTTAAACGAACAGAAAATATTATATATATGATTGGTTTCACCCCTAGTCATTACCTCGCTCTTTAAGCCAATATTTTTTTTAGTACTTTCATAAGAGCTATTTATTCTAAGTAACGGTCTTTTTGATTAAGCGGTCATTTTTAAAGAATCAGAACAAAATTCGAACTTTAGCTTAAAGAACAAGGTATTGACTAGGGGGAAAACCCCCTAATATACGTATTAAAAATATATGAATATAGAAGTTCGTTACGTAAGTTAATTCGTAAGTTACGTATATTTATTACTAATAAAAACGTTCGTAAATAAAATTAAACAAGTTTCGAAAAAGCCATTTAACCAAATAAAAGTAAAATTAATATGCATATTTTGTTTTAATTATTCATGCACGGTGGAGCCAAAAATCAAAACCTGCATTAATTCAAAAACGTTCACAAATTAAATAAAATAAAAAAAAACAAGTTTTTTTTTACTGAAAGTAAGGAATGACGTTAAAACTTTAAACAAACAGACATTATTCCGTTTATGAAAGGGGCTGTCCCCCCTCCTCAACGCCTCGCTCTTTACGCTAAAGTTTTTTATTGTTTTAAAAAATAAAGCTGTGAGACAGAGTCAAACTTTAGCGTAAAGAGCGAGGCGTTGAGGAGGGGACAGCCCCCTTTCATATACGGAATAATTTCTGTTCATTTTAAGTTTTAACGTCGTTCCTTACTTTCAGTTAAAAAAAAACTTGTTTTTTTATTTTTATTTTTGCATAATAGAACATGGGCATGTTAACTGCCCACAATGTGCAATTGGCCCATAATGCTTTTAAAACTAAATGATACTTTAAAATAAATCAAAAGGCACTGTGCTTATGGTTGCCAATAAGACGCCTCGGCCAATATATTGAGAACGACTTGGGGTAATAAGTTTAAATTTTTGGGGATACTACTATTGCTACTTCTGCTCTTATAATTTAAATAAATAAACAGATTGTGAGTGAATCCAGGCTGTCAAAGAGCATATATAGAATCTTTTGGGAGTGATATTAAGTTTATTTTCAGGTCAACTTCAGACGACGAAAAGTAAAGAGCTCCATTAAGCTAAGAATGAGCAAAATAAACTCAAATAATTATCCAAGCGTAAAACCACCACAAATGAACAAAGTTACTGAAAAAAAGAACAGAATTTACAAAAAATGGCCAAGTCAAACTTAAAACGAGCAAAAATTAACGTGAGTAGGGCTAATAACCCCCATGCCTTCGCAAGATCAGAATACAATTTGTGCTTTACTGATAAAAAAAATACATCTGAAATGGTTTCACTTTTCTCACTTTTATAAACAAAAAATTTTCAAAAATTTAACATTTATCAGTATATGTAAACTAAACTGACAACCCACGGCTATTTGTTGTTTTGTTATTGTTTTTTTTTTCAGTAAACTGCAAATTGTGGTGTTCTGGTCTTGATGAGGCATAGAAAAAAACCAGGTTAATACCAGCCTTACTTATGTTAATTATTGCTTTTTTGAGTTTCAGTAGGCTATTTATTGTAATTTCTGTTTGTTTTGAGTATTTTTATCTATTTATTGCTAATTATTTGTGATAGTTATACGCTTGGAAGATCATTTGAATTTATTTTTGCTCATCATCCTTGGCTTAATGGAGCTCTTTAATTTTCTCCGAAAAAATTCGTTTTGTGGATTTTTTTTTTTCTTAAATTAATTGATAAATTAACCATACTTAGGAATTGATCATAATAAGATAGGAGTAATTAGACAAAAATCTTAGTTTTACTGGTATAAAATCATATGTTTGGGTTAATAGAATAATTTCAAAGTCAAAACAACACAACACAAACTGACCTTATTTCAAAACTATTTATATTTTAAAAAATTGCATTAATAACCTGCTATACAAACATTCTAAGACACACTGGCTGTAAAATGACGTATGACAAAGAATGAAAAAAATTAATCAATGGATAATAGAATTGATTAGCAAAGAACTGGATTGCTCTGATCTGTTCGGGTCTACAGCCTGTTCTTTTTGAGTTTGCTTCTGGTTTTTAATTTCAGAAAAAATTTTCGCTTTCGTTTCACGATTCTTCTTTAGCAAAAATCTCAAGTTTATAGTTTCTTTTTTTCTTTTCTTTTTTTTTTTTGAGCACCGAAGACAGCTCGTCGGAGGTCCTTTCCAAATAATTGAGTTTGTTATTTTCCCTTCTTTTCTGTCTCTGGCTGACATTAACTGGTTTTTTCTCGGCTATTTTTTATTATCCCTTTATTATTTTTTCTTTTATGTTACAAGTAAACTTCTATATCAAGGAATTCTTCGGAAACCTTCAATACAGTTAAATTTCGTCCTCCTCATATAGTTTCCATCGAAACTCCTATATCCCAATAATTCAACCCTCATAGTAAAGTGCAGAAAATGTCTGGTCCCTTATCCATGAGGGGACCATGATGTCATCCATAAGCTTATTATTCAATGCTCATCCTGTGTCCTCGTTTTGTCTTTTCTACCTTCATTTTAAACCACTTCAGCTTTTCCAGGGTATCTCCCTAATCTTCCCTATCCCCCCCCTTTTCCTTTATTAATATTGGTATATTTTTTAATTCTTTCCTTTAGAGTTGGTTTCGAAACCCTTCAGAGCCCCTAAGACAGAGGCTGTAAGTTATAAAAGCTATGCATTGTTAAACATATATGGTTTTTTGTGGAAAGAGTGGTGTCAAAGACTTTAGAGAAGCCTAGTTCGATTTGATATCAGAAGTTTTAATTCCATTTTTTTAGAGTTCCCAAAATCCATGTGCTAACGAATCAATGCCTAACCTTTGTTCTCATTGCTCTTTTCTACCTTCATTTTCAGTATTTTGCTTTCTCTGCTTGTGTCTACCCACCCCCTTTTTTATTTAGTATAATTGGATTTTTTTAGATTCGTTTCCATTAAAGTTCGTTTCCTTTAAATCTAAATAATGATTGCTGATTCTACATCTGATGAGCACTATGTTTTCTCATGATCGGTGGTTAGTGGCTTGGGAGCGGAGCAAGATAAAACTCTAAATTTTCTGCTACACAGGATTCGTGAAACGAAAATAAAAACTTTTCTGAAATTAAAATGTTTCTTAGAGCTATTCAAAAATCCTTTTTCTTCTAATCTAATAAAAATAAAATTTAAATTCAAATAAAATGATAGGCTACTGTCCCAAGTCCAAAGTAACTCCTTAATATCGCGTATTGTTCAATATAAAGCCATTGGAACAACTAGGAAGTTGTCCCTATAAATAGTTTTTTGATGCTCATAATTCGATTGGCTATCTTAGGCTCAATCGCCAGCGAGTTTGGCCCTTTTTTGGGGCAAAATTATAGTTGGGTGCCTAAAAATGGCAGACAATGCCACTTCCACATTGCTTTAATTACTGAAAACGGCATTAGTAATTTCAATTTACTTTCAATAGGCCTTCTCCAAATCTTCTAGGACTACTAGTTCGACATACCCCCCCCCCCCACCCCTAGGAAAGATATACAAATAAGAGACATCTGTTATTATTTCATCATGGAAAAAATATAAATTCCACCTTTTTGTAAATGAAGCTAGAAACATCTACGGCAGGGTTCTTTGATATGCTGAATCTGATGGTCTAGTTTTTGTCAAGATCACTTGACTTTATGGGGATGACTCACCCTTTTTCAAAAGTCAAGCAAAAAATATCTCAGGCTCGTAGCTTTTGATGGGTGGTATTAAACTAAATGAATTTATTTGTTTTGAACCAAAGTAAAATACAAATCATTCAACATATTAATCTTCATCAAATTTCTTTCTTTAGAGTTTGGGTTACAACTTCGCGAAGTCACTTCAGATTGTAGTGAAGTAAAGCGAATTGGCTGAACCAGATCTTTTGGACTGAAATTTAAAACAAAAGAGGATTTACTACAAGCAACGAAGTTCCCATTAGCGATCGGTTACGAATTACTCAAGAGTTTTTGTTTCTACTCCTTGGATGCCAAAAATGCCAATCATACGGGCATATTTCAAGTACATGTATGAGCGAAATTCATCGTTTTGTCTGTGGCAAAAAAGGTCACGGAAGCTCTAAATCAGCCCCCTACCAGATACAGGATAAATATGCTCTTTGAAAATCAGACAGTCAACCATGTTACAGTTACAAAAACCCTATTGCGCAGGCTCAGATGAAAAGTAAATTTGGTTCAAAATGAGATTCAGATGCTGAATTTTTACCGTGGAACATTAATGGAAAAGTAACCAATCAAATCCTTATTCTTTCGCAGTTATTACAATCCCGTGACCATGTGTTGATTCAGAAGCATGTTCTGTCGGAAGACCACCAAAACCTGTTACCAGTATTTTCTCATTTTTTTTTCTTCTCTTTCATAGTGCAAATGTGAGACGGAGATATTCTATTCTACTTCGTAAATAATGAATATCTGCCTACAAATTACAACAACGAAAAGTCTGTAGCAGTCTGACGCCACCGATTCCTGGTTTGGTTCCGCCTGTAAGCTTCTTGGCAAGTTTCTTAAAAAAAAAGTAGCCCTCAACGTGTTATCATTTGTGGAGTTTTTAAAGTAGATATACGAGTGGGCCCACCTTCTCAAATATCACGTGGATCACGAGTGGGCTCACCTTCTCAAATAGTTGTGTTACTATGTAGTTCTTTCTGTTTGTATTTGTTTTTCTTGCCAGATTTTTTTTTTCTTTTCTAGTTTGTGCTCTGCCTTCTTCTGTTTATTGTAAGACAGGTTATTAATAAAATTCATTCATTCATAACTATCACGATGCCTCCCCGGTCGCAACTCTTTTGTTCTTTCTGTTTGTATTTGTTTTTCTTGCCAGCTTTTTTTTTCTTTTTCTAGTTTGTGCTCTGTCTTCTTCTGTTTATTGTAAGACAGGTTATTAATAAAATTCATTCATTCATAACTATCACGATGCCTCCCCGGTCGCAACTCTTTTGGGGCTGTGTTACTCCCGACTATTGTATATGGCCTAAGAGTGATACCTTTTATATACTGGGCCGTTATCCTCAACTTCTAACATAGAGCATGTTCTTGCTTCGTTCGGTAGTCACGAGGTCAAAGTTGTAAAGAAAGGATTTTATTCGGACCACCTTTCCATCATTACTTGCTTTTACTCTTCCCCACCTATGGGTGAAAATCAAGGATTGACTTAGTTTTCATACCGAGATTGGAAAAATATATCAAGTAAGACTTTCCGTAAAGTCTGTGACGAAATGCTGAGCAAAATCAAAATGCCTTTCAATCTTCTATGTTATCGGGCTTTACTGCCAAAAACTGAAAGGAATACCTTAATTGAACTCACATCCTACTTTGAAAAAATAAATAGCGCACAGAAATATGCTGAAATAAGCGTCGTTTCTCTTCGACTAGTTCGTAAAAATTATCAGATCGAAGACTGGTCATAAAACAGAGATGTAGCAATGTGTGTGTACTCGTGTAATTATTAAGTGTCATTAAATTAAAAAAAATCATATTGGTTGTGTTTATCAAACAGTTCGTGGCAGCGAACTGTAAGTAAGGAGCGATTTAGCTCAATAGCAACCGAAACTTTATAACACAGAATTTTGATATCAATATAATCTGATACATTAAAAGAATCAACGTATTGTGCTGATTCCAAATATACAAGAATGATCAAGTTTTGCGTTAGCCATCAAAAGTTAAAAGCCCTGAGCAAGTTTGCCTTATATTTGAAATATGGAGAAACACCCCCCCCCCCCAATTCTAGGAATCTTGATGTAAATCACACCATCAGATTCAGCGTATACAGGAGAACCCTACTGTAGAAGTTTCAAGCTCCTATGTAAAGAAATACAGAATTTTGCTTCAATTTTTTATTATATATATTTTTTCCAGAGGCACTTCATATGGAAAGGATGGTCATATAAACTTTGGAGGGGCTCATTCGATTGGTAATCAGAATCTCTATAAGATTCTAAAGTGATCAGAGGTCAACTAGCCCCCCAGTCCTTTTCCCCCTGGGATAATTGGTATAAGTTATGTACAGGAAGCATCTAAGGTCTTTATGGAATGGATGGTCGTTGAAACTTCAGATTGAGCTAATTTTATTGGAATTTGCAAGTTCTAGTGCCGTTACTCAGGATCAGAAGTGATTGGAGGGCAACTACCCCTCCCCCAAGCCCCATTTTCCTCAATGCATCCAATTAAATTTTTGAGATGGTCTTTTTTGTTGAAAATATATCAAAGTCAGATAACCAACACTTCAGGATCGACAATGCTCCCAGAATCCAGGGACAAGTGTTTAAAGTAATTCCCTGGGGGCATAAAAGTTCTTGTTGAAGGAATGGTCGTCTATATTTCAAAAGGGGCTCAGTCAATTGGAATTGGAAGTTTAGTGTCTTTTAAAGAGTAAAAAGTGATGAGAGGGTAACTACCCCCCCCCCCTCTCGCTCTTTCTTCCTCAAATACATTCTATCAAAATTTTAGATAGCTATTTTGTTAAAAATAGTTAAAAGATCAGATAAAAAAAGCTCCGGAGTTGACAGAACCCTCCCAGAGCCCGGCAGAAAGTTTCTTAAGTTTTGCCTAGGGGGCATATAAGGTTTTAATGGAAAGAAACTTCATATGGGACTTATTTGACTCGAAATTGGAAGTTTTATTGTTTTTAGGAGTCAAAGAGATTATAGGGAAACTAGCATCCCCCCAAGCCCTTTTTCAACCCCGGGGTTGTTGAAACTCTCCGTCTCAAAATTGCACTACGAAAGAGAAGATGAAAATTAGAAAATAGTGGTAGCAGGCTCTGGTGGTCTTCTGACACACAACCCCCAACAGCCCTAGCGCAAGCATTGTAAGTTTTGCCTTGAGGGCATATAAAATCCTTATCAAAGGGATGGTCATCTAATAAGGTTCGGAGGTGGCTCATTCAATTGGAAATCGGAATTTCTAGTTTCCTTTTTAAGATTCAAAACTGATTGGAGGGCAAATCGTCCTTTCTTCCAAGCCCATTTTTTTCCAAGCGCATTCATCAAGATTTGGAGGTTGCCATTTTTTTTAAATAGCCCATCGATCAGACAAAAAAGATCCAGGGTCGAAACTACCCCCCAAGATTCCAGGGACAAGTGTTGTAAGTTATAAAGAGGGCAACTAACCCATCCTCCCACCCTCTTTTTCTCAATTGCATCGATACAACCAACCACCAAAGCCCAGGGGTAAGGATTATAAACTTATGTTCGGGGGGTATATAAGTTTCTTATGGAAAGTGTGGTCCTATGAGATTTGCAGGAAGCTCATTTGATCTGAAATTAAATTTTACAGTTCCTATTTGAAGCGTCAAGAGTAATTAGTTGGTAACTAGCCCCTTCCCTCTCCTAATCCTTGTCCTCTTTTTCCCAAATGCATTCAATCGAAATTTTTGAAAATCAAAGCCGAATGTCAAATGACTATGGTTCCGAGTTTTGCCCGCCGGTCCCTCAAGCCCTGGGGGAAAAGGCTATAAATTATTGAAGTTACCCATCGATAACACAGAGGGTTTCTTATGGAAAGAGTGTTCGTATAAACTTTGGAGGTGGCTCATTCGATTGGAATTCAGAAATAGCTTGCCCTTTTGAAGAGTCGAAAGTGATCAGAGGGTAACCAGCCTCTTTCTTCGCGCGCTTTTTTTTCCCCCAAATGCATCTTTTTAGAATTTTCAAGTAACCATTTTGTTCAAAATAGTGCAAAATTTATATAGCTATAACTTAGGGTTTGATAATCACCCATAGTCCCCAGGGCAAAGGTTGTAACTTATGCAAGTTGACCATGGACATCATATAATTTTTTTTCATTTTGGAAGGGGTGGTCGTATAGACTTTGAAGGGGGCTCATTTGGTTGGAAACTGAAGCTTCTAGTGCTCTTTTGAGATCCAAAGGGATGAATGGGTAGCGAAACTTCCCCCCCCCCACTCACCCTCTTTTACCCAAAGGCATCCCGTCAAAATTTCGAGAAAACTATTTTGAGAAATAATCAAAAGGCCAAATAACTATGCTTCCGGGGTTAAAACCCCCTCCAATCCCCGAGGAAAGGGCTGTGAATTATGCAAGTGTCTTATTGTTACATTGATACTTTGTTTCCTTTGATGCTGTCTTCACTTTGATTGATTCTTTGTTGCTTGGATATTGTTACTTTGACACTAGTTTTGATACTTTGATGAAACTTTGATGCTGAAAAATATGATTTTGAAATAAAGAGTTTGAAATAACGTGAAACTTTGGTTATCAAAAATGAACAGAAATTAACTAAAAAAAAAACTTTCCAAAAATAGAAGTTTGTCAAAGAAAATAAAGAAAAGATCACCAGAAACAAAAATCTACAATAAATCAAAACTTGAAACGAATAGAAATCGCTATTATAGAATAAATGAAACTTAAAACGAACAGAAATTAAATACACAGTAGGCAATTATAATAGTAAAAGGTGGCGAAACTGTTGTTTGTAGTGATTTTTGCTCGTTATATGTTTTTTTTGCTTTGATTGTTTATTTGATTTCTGTTTGTTTTGGGTATCTTTTATTCTATATTTGCAATTTCCGGTCGTTTTGAGTTTGAATTATTATAGATTTTTATTTCTGCTGATCTTAAGTTTAATATAGCTTTTAATTTTCTTTAAAAAACTTCTTCTCTGGAATTATTTTTTAATTAATAAAAAAAAATAGGAATTCCAAAAACATAGGGGTCAAGACTATCCTTGAGTCTTGTTTAATGTTTATGTTTTACGTATGGTTTTTCTTATGTCAAATTGAGACTAAATATTTTTTTTTTAACTTTAGGAACAAGACTAATTTGAATATTATTTCAAATAACCGAACATTTGAAATTTTGATCAGCCTTTGAACATTTAGCCGGTAATACTTTTACTAGTAAACAACTGAAGTGAATTATAATTCAAAAGAGTTATTCAAACAGTTGTAAATACCCTTTAAATGCTTGTGAGCCTCAAAAGATGAAGAGGATAATTTTGTTTTATTTTTCATCCCTTTTTAACTGGGATTCAAATTTATAACAAAAACTAATTTCTCCAGGTACCTCAATATTTATATTTAATTTCTTTTTTGAAAGTATGTTTCGTATTATTGTCATAAATATTATAATAGTTGTGATTATACTAGTTAGAAAAAAACATGGAATTCTTAGAAGATAAGTGTCCAGACTACCCTTGATCCTGTGGGCCAGGGCCCCTTTGATATAAAATTATAACTAAAAAACCTGAACAAAGCTCAGTAACAAACCTTGTAGAGCCATGCTGAATTCTGGATATTGGGTTGACAGCTGATTGTTCCGATTACGGTACGAATTAAAGTCGCTCACAAGCACCTCCTTTACTAGGTCCAAATCTGAAAGCATGATGTGAGGAACTGTGCCCAGTAGTATCCAAAAGCATCCCCATACTCTTTTCTCCATTTGCTGATGCACTCTCCTACGTTATCCATAGACCATCTGGCTGCAAATATGTTGCCTGTAATGAAACTTGGCTCTGGTCCTGGAATGCCAAGTCTCTTGAAAAAATTTAAATCCCGCCATCTTTGTGTTAACCATAGCATAAGGTATATTACCAACAATGAACAGAAAAATATTAATAAAAGACCCATTATGGCTATGCTGTCCAAGACAGACTAGTGGCTTAAAGGAAAAAGAAAAGTAGACTTTTATATATGATCTTATCAGCCTTTATAATTTAGGTTCTAGCTATTGCTTAATTTTTGCAAATATATTAGGTTGTTTCACATATCTTTGTTGCAAATATGCCGAATAACCCGTACTAATTAACTCATTTTTATCAGTCTTAAAAAGCTTATATAAGTGAAAAAGGACATATTAAATTTTCCCAGGTAAATAGCTCGTTTTTTTTACAATGTCGTAAATTTTATTGTCCAAAGCACAAGGAAAAGAAGCTTATCTTTAAAATTAGAAAAGTCATTGTTGAAATAGTCCAATATTTGTTGTTTCTAATAATATAAGTAAGGATTAGCCACGAATGGATGACTAATCTTTGATCTGTTCTAACTAAAAAAAAACACAAAAACAACAGAAACAAATATTTTTTTTATATAAAGGTTTGTTATGGATAAATAAATAAATTATGGATTCTTCAGCTACCTATATTTGCATATATATTTGATGTTTGTTTTTAAATTTGTGAAAGTGGCCAGGAGGACAAAATGGAAACTTAAATTTACATTAATATATTGTTTTAAACACGCAGATGTAAATCCTATAAAGGTAAATTTATGAAATCAACCTATATTAATAGAATGCTTTTTTTTATATAAAATAGAGAGTTTTAAGACCTACAAGATACATTTACTAAATGAAACGATAACAACAAGACTAATTTGTGTTAAAAATCCTAGTTTAACTTTTGGCTGTACAAAAGTAAGTTTATTCGTATCAACTGAGTATAAGCCATGGTAAAAGATATGTTAATAGAAATTAATACAATTTTATTAACAAAAAGGTATTTTCAGCAGTTCATAATGCTCGTGCAAAACCTCCGGCTTCAGAATTCCAATTCGTTGTTTATTATTTTTAAATAAGTTCTAAAATATACATAGTGTGTTCTAAAACATATATAATATACACAGGCTCTGCTACACCTTGTTTCAATGTGAAATACTAACTCGTGTAATATATTATACTACTGCTACTAATACCAATAATAGTGAATCATCAACGAACTACCCTGATTAAAGCCAGAATAGCTGGTTAATATACTCTCCAAACCAGCTGTTTTCAAAGCCTCAATCTTGACTCCTTACTCTCAAGTTCCCTCCAGTTACATTCAAATCTCTTCTATCTCTTTAAATTTCATTTGCGAATGTCTTTCGTTTGGCTCTTGCTGGTTATTCAGTATTTACCAAGCACAGTATTAGCAACTTATTATCCCTTATATATTACAACAAACTATATTACCACAAACTACAGTAAAGCTTCTTAGTTGCGTTTAAATTTACAAAATCACTCTAAGATTTATCTTATAACGCTTTTCGATTTTTCGATAGGATTTTTTATTTGCCAAGTTCTTTTCTTTTTTTAAATGATGATATAAAACGGTATTTTTTAAATTTAGAGGGGACACCCTTTCCTTCTAAAGGATGTCCCCGATTTTTTTGGGGAGTTGGTTTTGGGTATAATATTTTAACCAGTAGTGAACTTTCAAGTTCACATGAGTCGGTCATAATCCTTCTAGTCAGTTTGTATAAAAATCTCTTAAAAATGGACGAAAATCTGTGGCTTGTTTGTCCATTCTGCTGAGGTTTAAAATGTTCATTTTTCCATTTCTGAAATGTATTTGGAATCGAAGTTTGTTGGAGAAATTAATAAGATATTATGTGTAACATAAAATTTGATATTTGCAGTGATTTCTGATCCTTTTTCAAAGACTTAACTGATCTCATTTGCTTCCCTCTATAGTCAATAATTGATCATATATTCCTCTATCTTTTGATTTTAAAGTAAATTCTACTTCTGTTGCCTTTACAAGGAATAGTAATTGTGCATATTGGTTTGACTTTTCCTTTTATTCTCGTTTGAATTCAGATCGCTACCTTTCTCTACATTTTTATGATTTCAATTCTTTCTTTTCCAAGCTGAGGAGGACTTGTTGTGATACAGGTGAAGTGTTAGTTCTCAGATCCGTTGTTTTCAAGACTTACTTCTTTGGTTTTCTTAAGAAGAATTGAGTAAATTATTTGCTTCCCTGCAGGCTAGAGAAAGTTAAACTTCCTTTAGGATTCATGAAAATATCTCATTTTTAACTTATAAATAACTTGGTAAAATCATCTATGAAACCCACTCATATCATTTTTTTGTTAAGTAGTCATAAAATGTCATAAAATGTCATAAAATGTCATAGAAAGTCATAAAATGTCATAAAATGTAGTCATATCATTTGAAATTTATTAAATATACTTGTTTCCTCTCAAAGGAATATCCTATTTCCACTTTTTTCTTTCTAATGCACCTTAAAAGCCAACATTCAATGCTATACATTCTTCTAGCATTGATATTTGGAAAGTACCACTAAACGATTGAAATGGTAATGTAGAACTGTTGAAGGATTTTTTTTGCTTCTAGTGAAACTCAAAAAATTCCAGATTTACATTCACATTTTTAGAAACAAAACGCAAGGAAGAGACTTGGTCTATACATGGCTGCTGATAAATTTTAAAATGCATAAAGGTTTACTTCCAAAACATCCAAACGTTTGAAGACAAAACTCCCGTGATATTCAATAAGAATAATAAATATACTATAAATATTTTTTTGGAGAGAAATTTTTTATATAAAGATTTAGAAGTATATTTTAAAATTTGAATGCCAGGACTAAATCCCAAGGGGTGACTAGCTTGAATTTAATCCTCAAATATTATATGTTCAAATCTGAAAAATCATTACTGGCAAATACTATCAAATATTATCGGCCCAAGTCAGGACTGTGAATGCAATTTTGTTGCTTGCTTTGTTGATATATGTTTGATGGGAGCATCACACCATTATATTCCACAAATATTATGCTAAAATAAGTGAAAAATCAAGGCGCAAATAAATAGGGCAGTGCTGGTAACACCCCCATCAAGGCACATGTTAGTTAGTGATCAGGTCTAAATTCATTTGGTCAGCATCACCAGAAAAGGCAAATGAACAGAAATTAAACTAAGAATAAGACCCACATTACAAGCTTATTTCACAAAAAAAGTCATAAGTTTTTTCCCTGAAATAACTAAATTGTAAAACAGAGCTAGGTTAATATTATTATTTAGATATAGCCATTGTGGGGCAAATTATACCACTAAGCATCTCCAAGTATCTATCAAACAGTTCGTGGTAACAAACTGTAAGTAAGGAGCGACCCGGCTCAATAGTAACCGAAACTCCAAAAGATGGAATTTTGATACCAAGAGATAAATCAAAAGAATAAAATTTTAATACTGATTTGAAATATATAAGTTTTTATGAAGTTTAGTCTTACACATCAAAAGTTAAGCGCCTGAGAAGATTTGTCTGATTTTCGAAAAAAGGGAGAAAACACCCCCTAAAAATTACAGAACCTTAATGAAAATCACACCATCAGATTCAGCGTACCAGAGAACCCTACTGTAGAGGTTTCAAGTTCCTATATGCAAAAATGTGGAATTTTGAATTTTTTTTGCCAGAAGAAAGATCATGGATTTTTTGTTTATTTGTTTTTTTTTTTGTTTTTTTCCCAGGGGTGATTGTATCGACCCAGTGGTTCTAGAATATCATGGGAGGGCTCATTCGAAAATCAAAAGTTCTATTGCGCTTTTTAGTGACCCATAAAAATGGAGGGCAACTCAGCCCCTCCCACGGTCATTTTTTCCCAAAGTCACCCGATCAAAATTTTGAGATAGGCATTTTGTTCAAAATGGTCAAAAAAATAATAAAAATATCTTTTAGGATGACTTAATCCCCCCAAAGTCCCCGGGGAGAGGGCTGAAAGTTATGAACTTTACCTACTGTTTACATATAGTAGGGGAGACTGGGGCACCTCCGTGCACTTTTTAATCAAAGTTACCTGCTTCGGCTTGTGCGCGCTATCGGGACTTCTTATTTGGCACCAGCATAGCTTAGCCACTTGGACAGAGCCTGGACAGAGTTAAAGCGAAAATATGCAAGCGCTGCTAAGTAGTTGACGTTTTCCCTGGGTTCACACAAATGTCCGAAACTGCCCCTATATAGGGGCAGCTTTGCACAGGTGTGGGGGTAGCTCCGGACATGCTTTCAGATACTGTATTCTTCAGATATAGGATACAAAAGTAAATAGAAAAGAAAAAAGGTTCATAGTTATCAAACTTAAATCACTCAGCGGATATGATCCAACCAAAGACCTGCAAAAACATAAGTAGCTTGGACCCGAGCAGTTCCACCGTGTCGAGTCACCTCCAGCTTCTTCACGACATCTTCAAACGACACCGATGCCTTGTCTTCAATATCAGGAAAGTGAAATCGATCAGAGTCTTTCTTTCTCCGTAGAAAAGAAACCTGAAACTCCCTGTTCATAATATCAGTCTCCAAGATCTTTGCTGCATAAAGAACAAAATCTTTCTTAAGCTGAAAACCTCACTAGCACAAATTCGTCAACCTTGATCTCTTCTGGAATGAATGAAACTTCACTTTCAGTTTCAGGTATTTCACAGTCTGACCCTGCATGGAGGCTTTCATCTGAAGAGTCATGGAAAGAGATTTTCCGAAGGGGAGGAAGGTTCTCTTATCGTTGACAACTCTTGCTCCTTGCTCTTTGCCAGTTTTACTCTTTTCCTACCAGTCTTCTTTGCTGACTTTGCTTGTGCTCTTTTCTCCAGATCTTCTTTCTCTGGCGTATCCGTTAAAATTCTCGTTTTGCCAACTCGAGCCCTATTCACAGTTAGCTTTCTTGGTTTAGCCTTCGGGAATGGAAAAATGTCTTCTGGATTGACATCATGTTTGGGCCCTGGTGGTTGCTCTAAGGCGAGGAATTCAGGACAGGGTCAGCAACTGCTTCCAAAGTATTCCTAGACTCTACCCTATCAGTTACTTCTCCAGCGGTGTTTGGTCTGTCTGAGACCTTAGCGGCGATGAAGTCTGCATCAGTGACGCTGATCTTGAGAATGGCCATATTTCCTGGTTTTGAAAAGCCCGATGTGATGTTGTTCGGAGTAAACGCTAGGGATAAGCTTGACCAACTAGGTTTGCGGTGTGAGTTATTTGAAATCTTTCGTGTGGATGGTTTGTTTGCCACTCGCCGAACTTAGCCCTCAGATACGCCTTGAACGGGCCATAGACAGATATATCTAAGGGCTGCATTTTGTGGCTGCAGTGTGGCGGAAATGTGAGAAGCACTACTCCATTCTCTTTTGCATATAGAACTGCCTCCAAATAAATATGGCTTTCATGGTTATCGAGGATGAGCAACACCGGATTCTCCTTGTCGCATCGAGTGTGCTTGACGAAGTGCTTCATAACTTCTAAGAAGTTCGGTCCAGTCATCCAACCAGACTGGAAAGCTAACCAAGGCTACCAGGTGGTGCTCCATGGAGCATGTGTTCTCTGAAGTGCACGCGTGGGAACACAAACGCTGGGGGGACGGTGTTCCCGATGGCATTAACGATGCAACACACTGTAACTAACTCCCCCCGCTCAGCAGCAACGGCCTTGCCCACTTGCTTTATACCAGATTTCGCTATGACTTTAGGGCTATCCATGACAGTTGTTACTCCGGTTTCGTCTAGGTTGTACACTCGTCAGGTGTGAAGCGGTGCCGATTGTATAAAGCTTCAAGATTATTCATGAACGAGTTTACATTGAAGGGATTGAATCCTGAAGCCTGGCCAGGCTGGTGTTCTCAGGTTTCCGAAGACTCAGCTCTGGATGACGCTTCATAAATCCATATGACCAGTCATATGTGGCGGCACACTTTTCATCCCAGTTCTTGGGATAAGAGACCCTCATCTTCACTGCATATTGATATGCCAGCTTCTGAGTTTGTGCTAAAGTCAAACCATAGTGAAGTTCGCAGGAACGAAGAAGGTAAGTCTTAAGTTTTTCCTCTTGATCGTCAGTGAAAACCTGACGGGTGGAATACTTTCCTCGTTTCAAATTGGCTTGATCTGGCTATTCCTTCATCCACACTAGTCTCGTTGGCTGATTTTGACTTCTTCAAGCGATCAAATAATGTTGAAGCAGCTATTCCATGGGTCTTGGCCGCTTTTCTGACCGAATCTCCATCTTGTATGGCTTTTAGCCCTTGTTTGATAGCTTCTTCGTTTGGCTCGGACTTAGTAGGGATATAATTTCGCACCATTTCTGGAAAGAAAAATGCTGCCTTCAGTAAAACTCAGTTATTAAGCACTTACTAGGTGCTATAATAATAATAATTTATTTTTAACCCGCGTCATAACAAGTTATGACACTTGTGGAGTAACACAAGGAAAAAAAAAAAAAAGACAAAAGAGAAAATGAAATAAAGTACACTACAATGAAATTAACCGAACAGACGGACCAAAGGATGATGAGGCGAAAAACGACAAAAAGCTGAATCCGACAGCCTTCCATGCAGCACGGCCAACTTTGCTGTTATATCAGGGACTTCAAACTTACGAGTTATCTTACCATTACTATGCCAGGGGGGGAGATAAAGTAAAAATTTACAATATCTGAAGTAAAAAGACCGGATCTGCTTAACATCTTTTTTCTTAAGAAGGGGATAAAGACCAGAAAGATAAAGGACAGAATGATCACAGAATGTATCATACATTCTCAGCATACATATTTTCAGCTTCTTTCATACATCTAATTATATCATCAATCCTTCCTTTCCTTTTAAAAATGAAAGAAAAAAACACCAATGGCTGCTCAAATCATCGGGGCACCTCCGGACAGTGTCCAAACCTGCCCCAAAAAAATTGTCCGGAGGTGCCCCTAAGGAGCCTTTCAGAAGAAAAGAGTCATAACCAAAGAACACCTAGAGTTACGTCAATCTTATGTAGAGGAAGCATATTTGGGTTCGTTTTGCTTGTTCCTAGAACATTACATTAAATGTATCTATAAAACTTACCTCTCTATTTCACTTTTATCATCACGCGAAACAATTGGCAGCTGTATCTTTAAAGTCTTATTACCGACTGACTCACTGCTATGCTATTTGATGGAAGTGCCATCTTGCCTCCAAGATGAACAGTAAAATGGCAAATCTTTGTGATTTTTTTCCAATTTTTTCCGCTAGATAGCAAAGCCAACAGGTTCGATGTCTGGAGGTGCCCCGTGTGCGGAGGTACCCCAGTCTCCCCTACTGGTTATTGGGAAGTATACAGACGTTTTCAGGGGGATATTTTCTGGTATTGTGGGGGGTAGTGGGTTGGAGGGTTATGTGGGAGGATCTTTCAGTGGAGGAAGCTTTCATGGGGGAAGAGACATTGCTCTGAAGGGGGTGCCGGATATCCCAGCAATACTTAAAAAAAACGATTAGAAATTAAATAAAAAAAACAAGTTTTTCAACTGAAAGTAAGGAGCAACAACAAAACTTAGAACGAACATAAATTATTAGGTTGATCCTAAAATGTAAAGATTTTATCAATTTAAAGAATTTGAGAATTTAATCGAAATTTATATAACTGTTTTGTGTCTGTAACTTCTGGTAATCACTAATCTGAGAATAGTCATTAAATATTATTCAACGAGTACCTTACCCGAATCAAGTGTTTCTTCACTGTAAAATCAGATTCACCTAGTTTCCGATGCTCGCAAAACAGCATTTTTTTTTTTTTTTTTTTTTTTGACTGATGCCTGTCGTCTGACAATCTCTTTGGTACTAAAAATGTGAAAGTAAGAAGTTTTTAATTTGTGTCCTATCTGATGTCCCGAGCCAATAGCTACTACACACAGACATTTTTCGGTCTTCCATATCCTTTAATCTGTGCCCCCTGACCCCCCCTTCAAAAACATGTTTACGTGCCTTTATTTCTTTGTGAAATTCCTGGCGTCTCTTCAGCAAATATTACCGATGTCCGAGGTAATGACTGAGTCATTAAGGTCTCTTCTCAAAAAGCTCAAAGCTCTTATCCCAGTTGTGAATTTGACAATTGCCACCGGGGTTGGGATCACTTCCCATCCCAAGAGGATCGAATAGTAGTGAATCTTTGGAAACCTGGTATGATTATACATTAAAAGTAGATAGTCAGAAGGCGCTAAAAAAAAAGAATTTGCCTTAGCGATTTGATGAGATTTTGGAGGGACATAAACCCGAAGAATATCCCAATTTAGGTGAATCATATGCAGAACACAAGTTAAAGCAATTTGATTTCATATAATTTAAGACCAAACAAAAACAGAAAAAAAATATAAGAGAAGTTGTAGAATGTCAATTTTTCATGAGTTCCCCTTTCCTTTGTGTACTTGCATAAAATTAAATATAACTTTGACCTTTATTAGAAGTCAAAGAAAAATTCAGATTTTCACAAATGTGCACAGCTGTATTAGGAATCGGTGTTTATTTTCTAAAAAAACAAAATAAGATACAGATTTTCGTTTAGAACACTATCGCTTATACAAAATTTTGTTAAACTAGCATACTTCTTCTCTTTTTTCCAACTTAATCCAGAGCCCATGCCTTGGTTCAACTCGTGCTGCAGGAAGCATATCCAGCTTTGGAGGAAAGGATTCTGTTTTGTCACTAGGGACGAACCTTAAAAGATAAAAAAAAATGTCGAGTAGTTGTTTGTAAAATAAATAAAAAGTAGTTCAGACTATAAACCTACAAAAAACAAAAAAAACATAAAAGATAGTATAGTACTTTAATGACATGGAAGGTTGCTACTGGAAAGTGGTTGGACTTTTTTTTATTTGAATTTGATTTCTTATTCGATCGTATTAGTGTAACATTTTGTCTTGCATAATTGAAGATTAAATGGCCTGATAAGAGCATAACGGATTTTTGTTAATTATTGAATTTTAAGTTAGTTTAAATTTCAATGTTAGATTTACTTTTATAAACGTGAATAAACACACCGACAATCAGTATTTGTAATGCATTTTGGAATAAAGATTAAAGTAATGGGTGAATTTTACTTTTCAAGCGAGGTTAAGGAATACCTGGACACTGTAGACCACATCGCATTTGCGAAAATTTCATTTTCGCAAATTGCATTTCGCAAAAAGGTTATATAATGTCAATACCAAGCAAACTCAAACAAATAAGATTGGAAGTAGACATCGACTTCGAGAAAGTATTTGCATCTTCACAAGCCACAGCATTGTTATTAAGAGAAGAAATAATCTTACCCCGAGCATGAAGCCGACAGACTTAAAGAGCTAATGTCCAGTTACCAGGTCAAGATGCAGAACAGTACTACAAGGTGGCAATACACATTCCATTTTTGGATCACCTTATTTTGAGTTTAACACCAGATTTAGTTCTGTAAGTGACGCTTCACACCTGGAAGGGATAATTCCATCTAACTTTCCTAATAACACAGTTGAAGAAGTGTTGGAAGCTTCAGCGCATGCTGGGAGGCACTTGTGCCGAATCCTAACCCATTATGGGGTACCACCTCCATGTTGAAGATGCGGTAATGAGGTGCGTGGCAGGTGGCACCGTTCCCCGTCTAATGATACATGGCAATGGATTTATGGGCTTTGTTGGGCTAACCACCCGGCAAAGCTTCTTTTACCTGGTTATGAATAACAACAAAAAGCCTCGGACCAAACAGCCATTTTGACGACGACCTGTAGCACGTCCACCGACCATCCAAACGGACCTGTTTACGGTAGCCCACTGCAATGTACGAGGTCTCAGATCTAAGTTTGACCAACTCCTACATTTAGTGAACTCGGTCAAGCCATCTATCATGTGCATCACCGAGACCAATCTAAACCAAGAAATTCAGAGCAGTGAGGTTGCCATACAGGGATTCAAGCTCCTCAGGCGGGATCGAGAGCGTATTGACGGCGCTAAATACGGAGGAGGAGATGTCGCTGTTTATCTACAGAGCCATATACCTTATTCATGCCTGAACATACCAGATTCAGCAGACGAAGAAGCTCTGTGGTTCAGGGTGACCCAACCAAATCAATCCGTGATTGTCGGTACCGTGTATAACCCTCTAACTTACCAGATTACCCGCTACCTTGAAACCTCCCTTGAATATATTCGGGGTAAGTACGCTAAGTCTGCCATTATCCTTCATGGAGACTTCAACGTCCATCATAGCGTGTGGCTTCGCAGCAAAAATACTGATAGGGAAGGGTCGGACTTGTATGATCTATCTCTCTCTTACGGGCTGGAACAACTTGTCGATATCGAAACGTATCACGGCCCAAACGGATCATCTCGTCTTGACCTATTCCTTACAGATCACCCTGACTCCTTTCAGGTAGACGCTCATGCTTTCACCAGTGACCACGTTGCCGTCGTTGCACGTGGAAACCTGCGTATTCCGCCTCCAGTAAAGCATGAACGAAACAATTTGGCTATACAAAAGAGGTGATTGGGATGGTTTGAGAAACACTCTTTTTTCTCAGCAGTTGAGTGCCTTCCTCCTGGAAGGCCCAGAGAAAGCTGCAGATAAGTACCAGCAGGCCATAGTTGACACTGTCGAAAAGCATATCCCTTCAAAGCGGATCCAGGTGTCCAGTAAGGACAAACATTGGTTGAACGCCCAGTGTAAGAAGACAATCCGAGCAAAGCAAAAGGCACACAAGCGATGGCTAATTTCGAAGAGCGAAGAGGAAAGAATTGCATTCATAAATGCGCGCAAAGATGCAGTTCCACCGATTCGGCAGTCCTGGGTTCAGTATAAGGAGAAATTCGCCACCAAGCTTCAACTTTCTTCGGCAAAGAGTTGGTGGAAAATTGTCAAGGAGGCTTTACCGTCGTCCAAGGGGACCGCAATTCCTTCTCTCCAGAGTAACGGGACAGTGGTACAAGATCCACAGGCAAAGGCTGAAGCTCTTGCTAAGGCTTTTGCCGAATTCTCGAATCTAGACGATGACGGTAGAGAAGTGACAAAATTCTCCGACCGAACCGACACTGTCCTGGAACGCGTGAATTTTTCTGCTCCTAAGATCCTTCGCATTCTGCAACATCTGGATGTGACCAAAGCCAAGGGTCCTGACAACATACCAAATGTTGTCCTCAAATCCTGCAGTACCGAACTAGCTGGACCCTTGTCATTGCTTTTCCGGCTGTGCTTTTACTCCGGAACCTTCCCACGAACATGGAAGTCCGCCTATGTTATACATACTCTAAAGCCAGAAGGCGATCCAACGAGCGTGGGCTCCTACAGGCCTATTAGCCTTCTCTCCTGTGTTGGCAAAATCTACGAGAGCGTCTCCAATAAAACACTTCATCAGTACCTGGAATCAAATGACCTTCTAGGCGATCGCCAATATGGATTCCGCCGGAAACGCTCAACATTAGACTGCCTAGTGGCCCAGTATCAGGAGTAGATAGAACTACTGGCAATGGGATACGATATCAGGCTACTATCCTTCGACATTGCGGAAGTTTTTGACAGAGTATGGAACCGTGGCCTGCTAAAGAAACTCTATGTGTATGGTATTCGTGGATGTCTGTTAAAGTGATTGAGAGCTTTCTTTCCGATTGTTCACTGTGGGTGTTCTTGACAGGTTTATTTCCCGCGAATATACAGTGAAAGCAGGGGTACCCCAGGGCAGTGTCTTGGGACCTACGCTCTTCCTTATCTACATAAACGACATGGGAGACAACCTCGCAAACCCTCTGCATCACTTTGCCGACGATACCACGACACAATCAGCCGTCCCTAAACACGAAGACCCAACACAAGCCTCCCTTTCCCTACAGATGGATCTTTTGAAAATTGAAAAGTGGTCTGATGCATGGATGATCAACTTCAATGCATCGAAAACAAAGGAGCTTCTAATTACCCGATCAAAGGTGCCACGTGAACACCCCAGTTTCATCTTCAAAAACAAAATGAAGCTATAAAGAGAGTCGACGAGCTTCGTCTACTGGGGATTCATTTCTCCACCGATCTCTCTTGGAACAACCACCTTGATTGGGTGAGAACCTCCTACGCAAGAAAGCTGGGAGTTACTCTTCGCTGCAAAAACCTTCTTCCATCAAGCTCAATCATCCCACTCTACAAGTCTTGCATCAGACCCATAGCTGAATATGGATGCTCGCTATTTGCTGGTGCTCCGAAAACGCTGTTGGCACCACTTCAGCACATCCAGAATAGGGCAAATAGGGGGGGGGGGGGCTGCACCTCTACACAAGAATTGCTCCAGCCTCTAAATGAAAGGTTTGATGTAGCGTCGATGGGTGTTTTCTACAAGTACATGAATTCGCCTCCCTCAGACGAGCTCTCTCGAATTGTGCCCCCCCTTTGTCCAGCCGACAAGGCCTACACGAAGGCACACAGCTCGGTCCAAATATCTAAAGGAGGATACGCCAAAAACCGAGTACTTGAGGAACAGCTTCATCCAGCGTTGCACTTCTATCTGGAACGATCTTCCTGGGGATATTATCTCTGCAAATCCCTCTGTTGACACCTTCAAAAGAAGGTTCAATAGACATTTATAACCTCGAGGCCATTGAAAGAGGTAAATGAATAGCGGCATATCAGATACTTTGAAGTACCTGGCGCCGTGAATATTGGAATAAAAAAAAAAAGAATATCTACTATGAGGACATTTCTGCTTCATCAGTAGAGTTATCCGCGGAGATTGAACTTTGGCGGGAATATTGGATATCGGAAATCCCCACGAACCTTCCACGAAGTTGTGAAATCGCTTTGTAAAAGTGTAATAGAGATTTCTTTCCAAACGTAGCAATTTTATTGCAGATATTCGCAATGTTATTGGTCACATCTGCCATGGCCGAGGGGAGTTTTTCTTCACTGAGAAGAATAAAAACTTATCTCAGGTCATCCATGACAGAAGACCAGTTGACAGGGATTACACTGGCTATATTCATAAGGAAAGGGAAATCGATGAAGATAAAGATAAAGTCTAACAGCATTTTAGTCAGTCAAAACTAAGACGAATGTTTTTGTCCAATTGGGCCATCGAATATCTTATTCATAGAATTGTGCGATGAAAAAAAAGTTGTAACGTAAAAGTTTCTTTTGAATACCTTTTTTACATTATTATCGTCCTTTGAGACAGTTAAACTTATTTCTTTGTTTTGAACTGTTACCCTTAAATTCAGGATAGGAGTAAACCAGCTAAAACTTATACAATACTTCTGCTTTAGACCTTTTATAATAAGGAATAGTAGGTAATGCATTAATACATTTTAAAAACTTATTATAAGGTAGAATAACAAAAAATCTACATACAGGTTTATTGTAAAAACTTAATCATTTGAAAAAATAGTAATATCAGCAATAAAAGTATTTCCGTACTTGAAATAAAAAGGTATAGCTTTCAAAGTTCAAAAGTTAAAAAGGCCTAAATTTTGAAAGTTTTTGACCTCGGTTTGCTTGGGGTATTCCATACCTCCTAAACCCCCATGTGCTTTCACCTACTCCCAAACGCCTAGCCTTCCACCCTTCCTTTGCTCCATTCTGGGTCCACCCCTGTGTAAGGAGATAGTAAGGTTAGGCCTTTGATATAATAAAGTATTACGTTTTCATCATATTTTGGTACATTTCATTAGGATTAACCTAAATTCATTTCTTTTGTGTGGTCGCCATAACACGGAAACATTGTTTCAAGGTATTGTAAGACGCTTTAAATATTGCTTTTTTCATTTATATTGACCACAGAAAAGTCCCTTAGAGATCATGGAAATAAATAAGAAGGTAAAACTCCCTATCCATAAATTATGCTGATGATTCACGCGTCCTAGATAAAAATTATTAGAAAAAAAAACTACGTTTTCTAAAGAGTTAAAGAGGCTGAGTTACAAGGTCGAACCTTAAAACGCACAGGGATTAGGAGGCACAGTTGGGGGGCTGCCGCCCCCCAAATCTCCCGCTTTCGCAGCCTTTAAATAAAAAAAAAGTTTTTTAAACTGAAAGTAAGGAGCGACATTAAATCTTAAAACGAACAGAAATTATTCCGTATATGAAAGAGGCTGTGCCCTCCTCAACGCCTCGCTCTTTACGCTAAAGTTTTTTATTGTTTTAAAAAATAAAGTTGTGAGACAGAGTCAAACTTTAGCGTAAAGAGCGAGGCGTTGAGGAGGGCACAGCCTCTTTCATATACGGAATAATTTCTGTTCGTTTTAAGATTTAATGTCGCTCCTTACTTTCAGTTTAAAAAACTTTTCTTTTTTTATTTAAAGGCTGCGAAAGCGGGGGATTTGGGGCGGCAGCCCCCCAACTGTGCCTCCTAATCCCTGTACGTTTTAAGGTTCGACTTGTAACTCAGCCTCTTTAACTCTTTAGAAAACGTAGTTTTTTTCAAATAATTTCTGCACGTTTTTGTACAGTTTATTACTTATTATTGCTTGACTAACTGTTAGCTGATCGTGTCAGGAGTTAAAGTTGGGGGCTGCCGCCCCCTAAACCCCCCGCTCTTGAACATTCTTGTGTTAAGGCTTTTAATTCCTGAATACTCAAATCACGTCATACAGGGTGCCTCCTAATCCCTGTACGTTTTAAGGTTCGAACTTGTGACTCAGCCTCTTTAACAGCCCCCCAACTGTGCCTCCTAATCCCTGTACGTTTTAAGGGTTGACCTTGTAACTCAGCCTCTTTAACTCTTTAGAAAACGTATTTTTTTTCAAATAATTTAAAAAAGAAACTGAGTTTCTTTTTTAAAGTTTAAATTCAGTATATAAAAAATTTGCTCTGACGGTGAACCGAACCCGGGTTTTCCGCCTGACAGTCTGGAGTATCAACCGCTGGACTAAAGAGACACAATTGTAATTGTTTTTTAGTAAATGGAATCTATTTTCGACGTAAGCAAATTCCCACAAAACTTGATATTTGGTTTTTGGAAAACAGGGAAGGAGTGATTAGATTGAGCTGAAATTCGAGGATAATCTCCCAGGCCCCAGGAAAGCTTATTCACTAAATTTCAACCCGATCAGACAAACGTTAAAGGGGGGTTGTGGTGGGAAAAATTAACATGGGCTATTATAGGAAAACGAGGTTTTTCGTAAATGTAAATTCGGGGGATAATTTTTTCGGTCTGGAAATATCAAAAGGCCCTAACAGGTCGAATTCTGCTTCGAATGAGTCCTCATTCACCCGGATCAGTTGCCAACTGTGGCCTGTAGGCGTGAATAAGAAAAAAAAGAAATGATGATGAATTTTAAGTGGCTATATTTGGTTTGTTGAAAACAGGGAAGGAGTGATCGGATTGAGCTGAAATTTCGAGGATAAGCTCCCGGGCCCTAGGAAAGCTTAACCTTTAATTTGAAGGTAAGCTTTCCCAATCGGACAACGTTAAAGGGGGGCTGTGGTGGGGAGGGGTCGAAACTTCCGGCCCAGTTTACCCCATGAAACTAAAGTCGGAGGAGAATGAAATTTTGCAAGTTTCCTAGTTTTTTGAGCTTGGGCTACAAAATGCGAATACCGCCGTCTCTCTGCGACCTCTAGGACCTGAAATCGCTTAACATTGTGGTGGGTCGCCTCTTTATAGAGGCACAAGTGTGCCTCCTTGATGTTAGCAAAATGAAGACGTTTTAGAGGTTTTGAGGGCTTAAAGTGCAAATATAGGTTTGAAAAATAGTATTAAGAAGATCAAGCCACTGACACTTGATAAAATAAAGTTGATATTTTGGGTAAGGAGAAAATCGACGAAGTGGATAGCTTCTCTTGAATGGGTGGTATTACTAGTAAAGATGGTGGATGCAGTGAAGATGTTAGAAGTAGAATAGCCATGGTACGGGGCAATTTTACGCAGTCTACATAAGTAGAGATGCCATAATATCTCCGATCAGAACCACGTGGTTTATGGTTTTTGTCAGTGAGAATGAAAAAACAGGAATTTTTGTCACATTTATGGATGGTTTTATGGACTTTCTCAGTGAGAATGAAAAAACAGGAATTTTCTCACATTTATGGTTGTTTTCATGGATGGTTATGTGTGTTGATTATTTGATGGTTTTATGGATTTTGTCAGTGAGAATGGAAAAACAGGAACTTTGTCACTTTCATGGACTATAGAGTCATTAGGGAGAACACGTGGTTAATGGGGTCAATGTTGTTGTTGTTGTTTTGGGCACGCGATAGAGTCATAAGGGGGAACACCTGGTTAATGGGGTCAATGCTATTGTTGTTGTTTTGGGCACGCTCTCAGCGAATGCCAAGGTCAATGTTGTTGTTGTTGTTCAATGCAGATGTTATGAGTTTCCGGGAGATCGCGTGTTTCCAATATTTGTTGTTCGAGCCAAATGTTACGAGTTCCCGGGAAACAGTCAGATCGCGTGTTTCCAATATTTGTTGTTCAATGCAAATGATATGAGTTTTCCGAGAGATCGCGTGTTTCCAATATTTGTTTTCGAGCCAAATGTTACGAATTCCCGGGAAACAGTCAGATCGCGTGTTTCCAATATTTGTTGTTCAATGCAAATGATATGAGTTTCCGAGAGATCGCGTGTTTCCAATATTTGTTGTTCGAGCCAAATGTTATGAGTTCCCGGGAAACAGTTAATTAATGTCTGACAGATAACGTAAAGTTAATTAATGTCTTTGGATTTCAAACAGAAATGTTTCCGAGAAACAGTTATATCACACATGATGTCATGATTGTTTGAATTGTCTCCGGCGCGAAGTTTATTAATGTCTGGAGTTCTTCCAGAAGAATCGTTTCCGAGCAAATCTTTTGATCTTAGCGCGCGAAAAGGTTTCCAAATAATTGAAATAAGCCAGCGCAGGGATGCCAAACAAAAGGAACACGCTGAATTACGTTTAGGGATTATTTGGGCGAAACTGTTTTAGACAGGTTATGGAACTATTTCGACGAAACAGTTAGAGACATTTTAAAAGATGATTTTTGAAGAGATTTTAGAAGAGAATTTAATGGTGAAACTCTGTGGTCGTTATAATACACAAGTTTCATTTGAACAGTGTTGTGAGGTCCTCTACCCCAACCCCAAAGGGTTCCGATCCTCCTACCCAACCCCGAAGGAAGCGCTCGGTCCTCAAAGGTCCCCCAAGCTCCCAAAGAGCCCCAGCCCCCCAAACGCCCTCCTCAGACCCTCAAAGGCCCTCCCCTGGTCCTCAAGGGCCCACCAGACCCCAAAGGTCCTCCAGACCCCAAACGCTGTCCTCAGACCCCCAAAGGCCCTCCACTGGTCCTCAAAGGTCCCCCGGGCTCCCAAAGGGCCAACCGGCCCCCCAAGGGCCCCCCGGGCCCCCAAAGGTCCTCCCCCGGTCCCCAAAGGTCCACTGGGCTCCCAAAGGCCCTCCCCCGGCCCCCAAAGGTCCGCCGGACTCCCAAAAAGACCACTCAATCCTCAAGGGCCCCCGGATCCCCAAACGTCCTCCCTGGGCCCCAAAGGTCCTCCCCCGGTCCCCATACATGCACACAAAAACTTACACACACACAAAAACTTACACACACACACACACACAAAACTTACACACACACACGAAAACTTACACACACACACGAAAACTTACACACACACGCCAAAACTTACACACACACACACACAAAACTTACACACACACACACACAAAAAAAAAACTTACACATGCACACGAAAACTTACATGCACACAAAAACTTACATGCACACAATAACTTACACACACACACACACAAAACTTTACACGCACACGAAAACTCACACACACGCCAAAACTTACACACACACACAAAAACTTACACACACACACACACACAAAAAAACTTACAAAATGAACACAAAAAAAAAACTCAAACACACACGCACAAAAACTTACACACACACACACACACACACACACACACACAAAACTTACACACACACACACACGAAAACTTACACACACACGCCAAAACTTACACACACAGAAACTTACACACAAACACACACACACACACACAAACTTATACACACACACACACACACCAAAAAACTTACACACACACACACAAAAACTTACACACACACACACACACAAACTTACACACACACATACAAAAAACTTACATCCACACACAAAAGCTTAGACACACAAAAACTTACACCACACACACAAAAACTTAGACCCACACGCAAAAACTTACATGCACACAAAAACTTACATGCACACAAAAAACTTACACACACACAAAAACTTACACACACGCACAAAAACTTACACACACACACACAAAAACTTACACACACACACACATGAAAACTTACACACACACGCCAAAACTTACACCACACACGCCAAACAAACTTACACACACACACACAAAAACTTACACACACACACACACACAAAAACTTACACATGCACACGAAAACTTACACGCACACAAAAACTTACATGCACACAAAAACTTACACACACACACACACACACACACACAAAACTTACACACACACACACACACACACGAAAACTCACACACACACGCCAAAACTTACACACACACAAAAACTTACACACACACACACACACAAAAAAAAACTTACACATGAACACAAAAAAAACTCACACACCAACGCACAAAAACTTACACACACACACACACACAAAACTCACACACACACACACGAAAACTTACACACACACGCCAAAACTTACACACACAAAAAACTTACACACAAACACACACACACACAAAAACTTACACATACACACGAAAACTTACATGCACACAAAAACTTACATGCACACAAAAACTTACACACACACACACACACCACACACACACAAAACTTACACACACAAACACACGAAAACTCACACACACACGCCAAAACTTACACACACACAAAAAAACTTACACACACACACACACACAAAAACTTACACATGAACACAAAAAAACTCACACACACACGCACAAAAACTTACACACACACACACACACACACACACACACACACACACACAAAACTCACACACACACACACACACACACACAAAACTCACACACACACACACGAAAACTTACACACACACGCCAAAACTTACACACACACAAAAAACTTACACACACACACACACACACAAAAAAAAAAAACTTACACATGAACACACAACACAACTCACACACACACGCACAAAAACTTACAAACACACACACACACACAAAACTTACACACACACACACTAAAACTCACACACACACGCCAAAACTTACACACAAAAACTTACACACACACACACACACACACAAAAAAACTTACACACACACACAAACACACACACAAACTTACAAACACACTCAGAAACTTACACCCACACACAAAAACTTACATGCACACAAAAACTTACATGCACACAAAAACTTACACACACACACACACAAAACTTACACACACGCACAAAAACTTACACACACACACACAAAAACTTACACACACACAAAAACTTACACACACACACACACACACACACAAAAACTTACACACACACATGAAAACTTACACACACACACGAAAACTTACACACACACGCCAAAACTTACACACACACAAAACTTACACACACACACACACACACACACACAAAAACTTACACATGCACATGAAAACTTACATGCACACACAAAAACTTACATGCACACAAAAACTCACACACACACACACACACACAAAACTCACACACCACACACACACACCCACACACACGAAAACTTACACACACATGCCAAAACTTACACACACACAAAAACTTACACACACACACACACACAAAAAACTTACACATGAACACAACAAAAACTCACACACACACACGCACAAAACTTACAAACACACACACACACATAACTTACACACACACACACACGAAAAATTACACACACACACGCCAAAACTTACACACACAAAAACTTACACACACACACACACACACACACACACACACACACACAAACTTACACACACAAACTTACACACACAAAAAAAAACTTACACACACACACACACAAACACACACAAACTTACAAACACACACAGAAACTTACACCACACACAAAAGCTTAGACACACAAAAACTTACACATACACACAAAAACTTACACCCACACGCAAAAACTTACATGCACACAAAACTTACATGCACACAAAAACTTACATACACACAAAACTTACATACACGCACAAAAAACTACACACACACACAAAAAACTTACACACACACAAAAACTTACACACACACACACACAAAAACTTACACATGCACACGAAAACTTACATGCACACAAAAACTTACACACACACACACACATACGAAAAACTTACACACACACACGTCAAAACTTACACACACAAAAGCTTAGACACACAAAAACTTACACACACACACAAAAAAACTTACACACCACACGCAAAAACTTACATGCACACAAAAACTTACATGCACACAAAAACTTACACACACAAAAACTTACACACACGCACACAAACAAACTTACACACACACACACACACACACAAAAACTTACACACACACACACACACGAAAACTTACGCACACACACGAAAACTTACACACACACACGTCAAAACTTACACACACAAAAAACTTACACACTTACCATATCACAGTTACATTGTCTTAATTTTTCAAATTTCATTTTGAATTTCTGAGACTTAGGATCTGGTCCCCATATGGGGTCGTGGGTTCGAGTCCCACACCTGACATTTTTTTTCTTATTCTAAATCTTTGGAAACAGCCTCTATTTCTGACCGTTTAAGTTTTGATGTTAGTGTTGTCAGTCAAAAGCTATGACCTTGAGAAAAGAGCTTGAGAAAATTGCCTGATTATCGAAAAATGGGGAAACATCCTCCAAAAGTCGACAGGAATGCACCCCTCCCAGCGCTTTTCTCGGATATGTTGAATAAAATATGCAAAGTCAACATAGCTTTATTTCATTTTTTTTAAGGTTAATTTAGACGAGATTCTGAATTTTCTTAAGAAGAGAAAAAGTTAGCTCAATTCTGAACTTTACCAATGACTGAATTACAATATGAATATGATCAGAATTGTTTACAAGTCAGGTTGGCCGAGTGGTTAAGGCGCTAGACTTAAGATCTGGTTCCCATATGGGGTCGTGGGTTCGAGTC